>ML794815.1:21900-52595 GCA_009831015.1 Picea engelmannii | reverse complement strand
CTTAAACAATTATGCTTCTTTTAAAATCTTTATAGGGCACTCAATGATGATCACAATAATGGGAAATAAGAAAAGGCACATTCAACATCAGTCACATATATGAGAAAAACAGAGACAGATAACTCCCGAGGAAACCCATACAGGGTAAAAACCTCTTTTTCTTTATATGATAAGTATTATCTACATTCTTTACATTATCATACATATGAGCATCAACTCATTGTGAGGCTACAACCTCTGTTTTTGCAAGTTGCAACTTGCTGAGAGCACCAACTCTCTGTTTTCTCTAGCACCCACTAGAAGGAAGCACCAGCCCCCTGGTTTCTCTAGCACCAACTCCCTGGTTTCTCTAGCCCCAACTAGAAGGAAGCACCAACTCCCTCTGTTCAAGCACCCACTTGAACCTTTGAGGACACCAGTCCTTCCTAGCACCTCCCAACCACCCTGAATTATAAATTCTTTGTTACTAAAACTTATTACAGTGATATAAAATTATTTAATGGCTTACCATCCATGTTGTTGTTTTGTTACACTGCTCTGCTTTGTCTACATCAGTGTCTTCTGCACACCTCTAACACTTTCTGTTCTTCTACCTTTTATGCTCTATGCGCCATATCCCTTCAATGCACCATTCCTCGACTGTGCATTTCTGCTCCTGCATTCTGCCTCCTTGTACACACCTAAATTCTCCTACACAATGAAAACCCTTATTTCTTCTTTGTTTATCATTCTTATAGTCTCTGTTGTCTTTGTGCATGCAATATTTGCAATGCCTCTGCATGCTCACTCCGCGCCAAATTCCTCCACAACTTGAGTGCTATGTCTGATCATCATCGTGACTCTTCAGCTTCTCTGGTCATTTACCACTCGTTCAACATCACTGTATGTTATACTGAGATTCCTCATCCTCTCTGGCAGTTTGAGACTCTTCGTCTTCTCTGTGACAGTCGAGCTCACCTTCTCTGTTCCAGTTACAGGGCTCAATGCTCATCCAGCTGTCAATTGCCTCCACGAACATCTTCATCCCTCTTGAAGATTCCTAGAGACTCTTCACCTCCTCTGTCAATCATCCCCAAGTGTCTTCGAGTCCTCTGGCAGAAACCATCAGTGGTTTCTGGCAGTTACACTGTGTCGTGCTACAGTAGCCCTCCGATCTTGTTCAAATTCACCTACACCATTGGATTAATTCCATGGGATCTTGCATTCATTTTGGCATTTCGACATTCGACAATTCGACATTCGTGTGACCATGTGTCTCAACATTCCCAGTCGCGATCCCCGAAAAGGAGCTTGGTTTCTCTAGCTCTTTCCTCCATCTCTCGCTGATGTGACCAAGGGCTGTGACCACGGCCTTATGCATAAGGCGCTTTCACGATTTCGCATTTCGTGAATATGGAGATGAGGCATCTCGAATCTCCAAGTCGCGATCCCCGAAACCCCTAAATGGCATGGGATCAACGGTCCCGATCAACACTTGATCTGACGGCTCAGATCATTTCGCGATTTCGACATTCTTGATGTTCAGTGTTCTTGTCACTTCAAAGTCCCGATCCGCGAAACTCTGAAATGGAGTCGGATCAACGGTCTAGATCACACCTTGATCTGACGGCTCAGATTAAGTCGTGATTTCACATATCGCGATTTCGGGATTCCTGTGGTTAATATTCTTTGACATCTCTAACTCTCAATCCACAAAACTCCAAAATGGAATGGGATCAACGGTCCATATCAAACCTTGATCTGATGGCTCAGATTAAGTCACGATTTTGCATATCGCGATTTCGGGATTCCTATGGTTAATATTCTTTGACATCTCCAACTCTAGATCTCTGAAACTCCGAAATGGAGTTTACTTCGGGGTTTCTCATTTCGCGAATTCAATAGGTTAGGGAACCTCGTTAATTTGACTTTCCAGTCAGCGAAACAACGATCTTTCGCCACGTGTCCTACTCGAAGATGAACGGTCCTCCTGCTTTCGGGATTTTGTAAGCCCGCTTCTTCTAGCACTTAAAAGAACGTGCAGGCTCTCCTTGATCCAATGGTGGTCGAACCCTGTGCTCAGATCTAACGCCCGAGATCTATCCTCCATATTTGCCCACTCCTCTTGTCTACATTGAGATCTGACAGCCATCGGGAATTCTGAATTGTTGATCCAATGACCACGGTTGCTGCTCTTCCCTGATTATCATTGCACTGCTGATCATCGTTGTTGTACTGAAGCCATCATCGCTGCTGTACTTGCCATCAATGACAAGCATACACTGCCTGTAAAACATGCCAACACCCTCTTTACCTCACCGTCGAAAGAAGGTGGTTTGGCCTTCTTGAATTCTTCGAGGTTATAATTTTTTGGAATGCTTTCATTTCTTCCATTTCCTTAGAGAATGTGGACTAGTTCTGCTACTAGAAGATCCCTCCAAGTCACCAGTTTCCTTTCCAGAGGAATCCTCTGACGCTTATCCCTTATCTCTGGGGTGGACCTTTCTCGAGGTTCTCTTCCTAGTGTGGCAACTTAAAAGTCCACATTTTCGTATCTCAGGTGGACTTCAACTCCTCTTTCTCTGTCGTCGATCTGCGTGACTGGTGTCAGGTCTATGTTGCAATTGTCTTTGTATGTCAGATAAACTCTACAGCAAGACTGCATTAATTTCTGTTTTCTTCTCTTGCTCTTTTATCAACCTCTCGTTGTCGGCCTTGCAGCTCTATAGTTTGACCATGAGGCTCCTTACAGTCTCAGCTAGATATGGAGGGGTCTCTATTTCCCTCCTTTCATTAGACTCTTCATCTCTATTGTGGGAGCCATCCCCCACTTCGAGGCACATCACCATTCTATACGTCTGCAGTTTCCTGCAGTTGATCGTCCGCTTGTGTGCAAACAAAAACACTTGTTGTTAGTCAACACTATATTCATTCACAACCAACACATAATTTATATTTCCTAAATGCATACACACAATAGGAATTTCATTCTTAACTTCGACTTTTGGTAAAGGGGGTTAAGATAGAGGGTTACTCTTTTTAAGATTACTTCAAATGGCGTTTATGCGCAATTCGTTCATGAGCCCAAGCAGGACAAGTGTTGTAACCATGCTCTGATACCAATTTGTAACACCCCCACGATGGGAGTGAATAAAAATAAAAATTTTATATTCTCATTTTTGAGCCAAATCATCTCTTCGACTCCCTACCAGGGTCTTGCTAACAAATCTGCATACCTCATTGAACCCTAACTGTGCAAGCCCACATACGACACGAGCTTTCCCTATATGACCACAAGGTATGAATGTGTGCTTATGAGAGATGCTTCGCATTTTGGGACTTTTAGGATGCGAAGCCACCTAGACTCTCACTCTCGGACTCCCAACCTTCGATTCCCTCCCAAGAAATCGGATCTACAGTCCTGTGCTATCCCTTCGATCAACGGCTATGATCATATCACAATTTCACGTATTGGGATAATGAACGTGAGCCATCTCAAACTCTCCGTTCCCCAAAATCCTGATTCCCCGTAATGCCTATCTAAACCCTCTTCCCATGTGACCGCTCAGCACGACCAGGGGTCGAGTCTTTGAGCTCGTTAGGACTTCACGTTCCTCGACTTCTCATTTCCTTGAACTCTCGGGTCCCAAAATGTCGATCCCCGAGTTAAACCCTTAGCCAACTACTAGTTCCTACCTCCTCCTTCTTCCACATGACCCTATCCTATGACCTAGGGCCAATCCATAGAGCGTGTCGGGATTTCGTATACCGTGATTTCATGACTTATGAAATCGAGGGGTCTTTCCCTTTGGTCTCTCGTTCGTCGAAACGCCAAAACTAGTTCACACTTAAACCGATGGCCCAGATCACTCTTGGATCAACAACCACGATCACGTCATGATTTCGTGAATCATGAGTTTGTGCGGTCCTACCCTTTGACCACTCCAAGTCGCGAGTCAACGAAATTCTACCCAACCACCACGTGTCCTCTGTCGATGGACGGTTTCGATTTCTTCGGGACTTTCAGGACTTTTCCGAGTCCATTCTCCTACCTATGCCAAGGTTAAGATCGACGGTCAATAGAAATCTGACAGATCCTTGGATCTATGGTCCTGGACCCCATCGCTACTTGCAAAGATTGAAGGGGTCGAGGCATTAACGCCTGCGCTCCTCCTCTATATCCATTAGTCCTGCCAGATCTGGGGTATTTTCGAAAGGATCTTGACCATTCGTCTACTAAATGATGGAATACTCCCTTTCGATAATTGGACTCGCTATCCTTTCTGAGCTTGAATCACGAAATTAAACCTCTCGAAGATTCAAACTCCCATGACTCCGATACCTTAGAGAGCTACTCTTTCTTACATAAGGTTTCTAGACCTGGATCACATGCACCTTTAGATGGTTCTTGGGCAATTGTCCCTGATCTTAGTCGAGTCTTTGGGTAAAGTTTCGGTACGGTTCCAAGGTTTGTGGGGTAATTCCCGGGGAAGAGTGCTCTCGAGGAGCCTTCTTAGAATATTACGAGAATCAAGCAAATAAGACTATTCTCGGTGGAGAAAACTCATGCCCCAGACCTAATCATTTGTATAGAAACCAACTATGGCATGTGAGTATACACATGCATCCATTATTTCCAGTCTAAAACACCAGGCAATCATTCCACACAGAAATCATTATGGGCGTATAAACATGAGTGTGAATTCATGATATTCAATTCAAAATAGAAGGCATAAAACACTTATCAGATCCACCAAGAGTGATGCAACTGCTGAGAGGGGTGCTCATTTCCACCCAACTGTAGGCTCAATGACTACAAACGAATTTACCACTAGCCACCCCCGAGCTAGACCGCGATGATCTAAGATTCAATCTCTTACTTCCAGCTCAACAGAATTCAAGGATGAAGGTTACTCTCCTTCTCCTGATACAGAAAAATAATCCAGGATGAAGGTTACTCTCCTTCTCCTATGTTCATAACTCCCTATGTTTCCAAATTTTCTCCAATTCTCTTCCGCGATCCCTGTCGCATGCGCTCTCTTTACCCTTTACCACGCTTCCTCTCTTTCTTTTTTCTCTGCAAGATTGCGTGTGGCGCGAATTTCCCTGTCCATGGTCAGGTATGAGAGATTTTACGGATGGGCGGTTCACCCCCATCCCCTCATTAACTCTCGAGGAGCCTCCCCACCTACCAATCTGACAAGAAATTCATTCCAGGGTCAGAGAGTTTCTTTGGTCTTTGAGCAAGTAAAAACCAGTATGGTACTGGCTCGGTGGAAGTTAACGCAACCATTCTAGGTCCCTTCCACCACCTTTCATTAGCCATCGTGGTCTCTTTTAGCACATCCCCCTCTTAACAATCATGTAACACATATTCATAACATAATTTACATTTATCAACCTTTTATACAAAGGTCCATCAAAACAAACGTTCACACCTTCAAGTTTGCCATAGTTCTTGGCCAATATAGTTATATTTACAGACTGGGGGAAACAAGGTGTTAAAATTTGAATTTGATTAAAGAGTGCCAATGACTCATTAGCTTTCCCAATCTGGATATACCCTGCAGTCATTGCACTCCAATAAATAACATTTCTCTCGGGCATTTTGTCAAACAATTGATGTGCAATCTCTGCACTTCCCCTGCATTTAGTGTACATATATATCAGAGCTCTTCTCTGCATCGGTTGTGCTTCATTCTATGCATCTATTATTATACCTGCATAGAGGCAGGTATACACTCCCATGCAGCCTTGTTTACTATACCGATCTTTAGTTTGCATTTTTAAGTTCTTAAATTCTATATCATATAGATTGTTCTGTATCTCTGTTTAGATTGGAATTATTGGCATTGTTTTGCTACTTCTTCCATATTTATTTCATTCTTTTTTTCCCTTTCAAACTTAATAGATTTCTTGGATTCCAAAATAAAAATTTTCATTTCAATCCTTGTTGCTATTGTGTTTTTGTTAACTACACCAAACTCTATAGATCACTGAAATATAGGATGTTTTGGACATAGCCTTGTATGCACCTTCCAAGCTACAATGAGAATGTAGGTACCTTACACAAGTGACATGCTATGTTTTATCCCTTTGCATTTTTAACTCAAAATCTAAAATTGGGAAACTGTGAATTGAGGTCCACATCATCAATATATTCTTGATAATGATGTTGATGTTACTGAAAACCGTGAAGCTCTAGTGCTCTCAAACTTATTTCTTTTGATTATGACATCCCATAGTATCTACACGAGATTCTGCCTCTATTTGATCTCTTTTTCTATAGTGAATTCTTATATAGCCAGAACCATTGTCTGGAATACAACCTTGATAGCTCATATTCGACATTTTGATTTCACAGTCTTTTCACTATGTTGGAAGGTAATGTTCTTTGTAAATGCCCGTTTTAATGAAATTTATATTGATGATCAAATATCTCTTTGGAAAATTTTTGTGGTGAGAAATTGCATTTGCCTTGAATTGATATATGTTTACATTTTTTGTTTTCAAAGATTGATATCTGTTGTGACAATCTAAATTCTCTTATTGATCTATGAATAAAGTTGCTTATTCTAACACCAACAAATGAATCTTTGTACAGGTCAATTGTCCTGGATTTGAACATATGAGTTGATTCACAACTGGCTGGGATATTGACATGCCCCATCAGATATTGTATTATACAAATTTGTACAATAGTAGAGTGGGACTTTAGAATGTCGTATGCCATGACATTCATATTTTAAGAATAGCTCACATGCTTTCTAGTATTTTTCTGAAACATGTTTTTTCTTGTATCCAACATGCACTTAGCTTATGGGCCTTTTGTGATCACTTGTGGCATTTGCAGGGTTGTGATTTTTTGGGGCAAATAGTCTCATTCGCAATGTGTCTAGTTAGAGTTTTGTCCCTATTCTTACATGTACATGGTATCAACAAAGAAATCACATTTGAATAACCATTGCTAATAAATTGTGCAGGGCTGATATTTTATCAAGTACGAGTCTTGTGTAATTTTTGGAATATCAATCTAATATAATATGCATTCTTAGTCCCTACCTTCCACCACGAGGAAAAAAACTTCCCCTCATTTCTACTTTCATCCAAAATTCAGGTGCAGGAATTTATTGTAACCTGCCTATTTAAAAATGTTCTTATTGTATTTTAAGTTGATATTTATTTAGTTGCAATTACCTAAACTGTTCTGATTTGTATTTCAACTTGTTTATTGTTCCATGTAATTGTTTTTTTTTAAACAGAAACTGTAGAAGAATTGTATTAATAGGATGTGCCAAAGCTAACAACATCAAACCAGTGTACAATCAAGGCATATAACCAAAGAATTTGGAGTATTTTGACATAAATTTCAAATTTTCTCACCCTCTCGGGACCTTGTCTATGATCATCTAGATTGTATACATCCTTACAAAACTACCCTAGGCACAAAAATATCTTAAAATACATTAGGTATCTATTGGGGCAAAGACTTGAGCAGTAACGAGTTAAGGGATGGGGAGTGCCCCCCTTACTCCATTTGTTTCAAATTCACCTTTGCTTATTCTCGATCTGTCTTAGCCCAAAGATCGGTAAGGGGGTTGAGATCTCTCTTGATATGGATGATATTAATTTCTCCAAATCTTTCAACAATAGTCCTAATTCATTGAAGGATGCCATTTGAAAGGTTTTTCTCTATTGTTTGTTTTTTGAGAATTGCTTTAACTATCAACATAGAATCACCAAAGATTGAAATATGAGAAATGTTATGCTCTTTGACTATTCTTATCCCCACATATAGAGAATATGGTTCAACTATATTATTTTTTGCGGTTCCAAGACCCCAGGAAAAGGTAGCCAACTTGTTTCCAGCAGGGTCAATGAGATCCCACCTGCACCAGTTGGTCCAGGAGTACCACGGGAGGCTCCATCGAAAAAGAAAAGATGCTTCCTGTGGGCTTTCATCCACAATTTAAATTCTTCCACTATTTTCCTTTTATCACATTGAGGAGTTAAAGATGGTTTACTAGCTGAGGAGAGCTAGGGAGTCTTCAAGAATAAATTTACCTTTTTCGTAATGTTCCAGGCCTTGATCTTGTTGTAGTGCTCAATGTTTCATATATTCGACGCATAAGGAAATCGCTTTGACCGCGCACTATCTAGGACTGATGGTTTCCTCTTGAAAGATTTTTTTATTCCAGGCCAACCATATTTCCTAGCAGATATATTTGGGAATTGTTATCCAGAGTTTATTTAGACCTGGTTTGTTCCTCAGGTTTCCACGATAATTCTTCCCCCAATTTTGAAAAAATTCCTTATAAGAGAGTGCCTGGGTTGTGAGCATAAATAGATTTCCTAGCACCAGATTCCATGTAGCTGTGGCATAGGGACATTGGGCGAACAGGTGGGGGATTGTTTCTTCATCTTGAGAGAAGAGGGCACATCATGAGGGCCCTACGATGCTCCTCTTTTTCAAAATTTCAACTGTAAGAATATGGCCATGGACTAATAGCCAGATAAAATAATTTATTTTGGGTATGTTGTTGAACAACCTAGGACTAGCCAATGACATTATAGAGAACTTGGGTCTTTTGGAAAGATTCATACGCAACAAGATACTTCTACGGGGCATTATTGTTACTGGATCTCTTGCTAGTTCCTTCAGTTATGGCCTCATCTGGCTCGTCTTGAATGATAGAATCAATGCTCTTCCATGTTGGGTGATGTGGCTTGCACTATGCCTTGTTGAAAATAGTGAAACATGGTTCAATACAGCTGTCCTTGTCACCAATATGTAAATTTCCCACAAAGTAGAGGCACAATTATTGACATGTTGAAGGGCTTTGTTTGAATTATTGCTACAGTATATACAAAAGTTTTCAGTGGGTTTCTTAGCCAGAGCTCCATAAATCTATTGCTTTTCCTACCAATGGGTCCTCTTGTAGCCCGTTTTCTTGTGATGTATTGTATTAACCCTTGCACATGAGATTTTGGAGAAGATGGAGAAGAGCAAGGGTACCATTTTTTTATTGAAGTGATTAGCACTATTTTAGCTCTGTACCTTCTTTCAATTTCCATGCAATTTTATTTTATTTTCTTTAGAAAGCCATCCTATCTCCAAGCTATTTGTTGTGTAAATGAAGAGAAAGACAAATCACCCTTTGCAAGAAGAATGAACAAAGAGGGAGCCCAAATATATTGGAAAATTGATAGAGAAGACCAAGATTTTTCAACAATAATAAGAAGTTGTTTATGAATGACAAGTTGCTAAGGAAATAAGCAAGGAAGATTGCTTGTATGTAGACAATGAAAATTTTGTTACAAATAAGTTTTCAAAGAAGGCAAAGTGGCTTGCAGAGGAAATATTAGGTGAGCTTCGTCAAGAATCAAATGAGGTTACCAAGAAAATCAATATGTGTAATTTTTACTATAACTTGCTCAAAAGAATGTTGCATTTGGAGTCTTCTTTGCTAGGTGATACTAAGCTTGATCTATCTAGTTTTAGTATAGGATTGGCGCTAGTATAACAACCTGAGTATGCCTTCTCTGTTGCCCATAACAGACCCTCCTCTGATATAATAGGTGACCATTAGGTCTGCTAAGAAATCTAGTTGACAATTAAATGTTTAAAAATAGTGGCATCATGGCAAGGGATGCTAAACAATAAGAATGAGACTATTTTTCCTATTTTCTTTGTTAAAGAGAAAAGGCCCAAGGACAGGTGTGTATTTCTAGATCAAAAGGAGTACTTTGAAGTTCCTAATAAATTAGCACACACAACAAGCACTAAAATACTTCAATATTCTTATGAGTAATCATATTGAGATATTTCTTAACCATTCAGGTCAAAATTAAAAATCCCAATTGAATTACCTCCAACGTTACTAAAACATTTGAAATGAATCTTTGCAATTAAGGACAACTCTTTTTCACATATTATTATAGAACCTATTGCCCTCAATTTTACTACTCATTGATCATAGGTCATTGCAAAGAGAATACATCACTAATACCTCCCATGTGAATCCTACGAGCATACTATAACATGCACAAGCAACAAAGTAAATAGATTTTAGAACTAACAATAAATATAGATTGACCTAAGATACCTAAATGGGGAAACAAGGTACAAGCTTCAGAAACACCACCTTTAAAATTTGAGGAAACAGGAAAACAAGAGTATTATTATATTATATACTCTATAATGAGTTCAAAACTTCAAACATAGAAAAACTATAAACATCTCTTTTTCATATAGAGAAAAAGTGTAGATATTATTATTTTGAGAAAAAAATCCCCCCCCCTCCCGAAAAGGGTATTTGAGGAAGAAATCTGCACCATAAAATCACGAAAATACTAGGCCAAAAATACTTAGCAGAATCTGTACCATTGCTCACCGCTACCAGGTGAATTGTTTTCATACTTATACATACACGAAAATACTAGGCCAATAGAATCCCACCCTCAATATTTTGTGCATAGTGGTATTCCAGTAATGATGCCCCCTGCGATCTCCTTTGTGGAACTTCTTGATAGCCTGTTTTGTATCTTCCTCCAACAAACAATTCAACAAGATCCCTCCTGAATCCTTCCAATATAGAGATTTGTCTAGGATGCAAAACTTAGTCGATTTCAACTTCAAAAATATGGATTTTGTTTTTCTCAACCCTAGAGGAGCTTGCAAATTCCTTAACATGTAAATAATGTCAGTGTACCAAGGTGAATCGATGAATTTCTGAGATATTTGCGGGACCGTTTCTTCTTATGGGTTCTCTAAAAGATTGACAATGAAATTAATTCCCAAAACATCACAGTTCGAATGATCCATTAATTTTTCAAGTCCCTGACCCTTAATCAACTTTGTAGGCTTGATTTCAAGGTCGTATTCCAACATGAATGAAATCCATTTACCCCTTCTCCCTTCAGGATCAGGCTGAGTCAAGATTTCCTTGATGGAATTGCTAGGCACATACGCAATGATGGGGGAATGCAGCATATAAGTCCTGAATTCCTTGAGGAATTTCACCAAGGAATACACTTGCTTTTCCATGATATCATACTTCAGAGGGGAGTCTCTCAATGTCTTGCTGAAATAGGCTATGGGATTTTCGAAATTCTACTCATCCTTCTGTAACAAGATGCTAACAATGGTGTGTTCAGAGGCAAAGTAAAATAAGATAAAGTCCTTTGCGAAGTCTGGGATGGCTAACACTGGAGCTTTGGTCAGTGCCACCTTAATTTCTTCGAACGAATTCCCATCTTTAGGAGTCCATTTTATCTCCTTACCTTTCCTGAGCATATTCGTGATGTGCTTTATAATCTCGACCAAATTTGGGATGAACCTCCTCAGAAAATTTACCTTTCCTAGGAAATACTGCACCTCTTTGTTTCTCCTGGAAGTACCGATCTTTATAATTCATTCCACCCTGTTGGGGTCTATCTTTATACCTTCCTTTGAGATGATGTGTCCCAACAACTTTCCTTCTTTCATCCCGAAATTTGATTTTTTCGTATTTAATGAGATGCCAAAATTTTTGCATTTCTGGAAAACCTTCTTCAGATGTTCAAGATGTTCATCATTGGAATAAAAAAACATCGTGATGTCATCCAAGTAAATCACGATAAACTTGTCTTTTTATTCAACAAATGTTATATCCATGGCCCTTTGGAAAGTCACTCCAGCGTTCATAAGCCCAAAATGCATTTTTGCATACATGAATGTACCCCAAGGTGTTGTAAAGGTTGTCTTTTCCTGGTCGTCCGGGTGCACCATGATCTTATTGTAACTGGAAAAACCGTCCAACATTGACATCTTCTAGGATCCAACCACCTTCTGCAGGATGTAATCTATCTTAGGAAGAGGATAGATGTATTTGAGGGAAACCCTGTTTAGATTCCGAAAGTCCACACATAACCTTATTTCACCGCTTTTATTTCTTAAAGGCACAAGGTTAGCCAACCACTTTGAAAATCTCAAAGACACAATAATTTGGGCATCAAATAGTTTCTTTACCTCCTTTTCAATCAGCAGAAACAACAGAGGGTTGATTCGTCTCAACGTTTGCTTGAAAGGTTTCAGATCTTCCTTGATGGGGATTACGTGTTGAATTACTCCTGTGTCATAGACCTTCAAGTCTTCATAGCTCCATGCAAAAATTTCAGGGAAATCTTTCATGAGGCTGATATACCTCTGCTTGATTTCCAGACTGAGTGTTTTTGACAGTCTGATTATCTTAGGATTCTCTTGAGTATCGATGTTGCAATCCTCGATATCTTCATCATTCATAGTGATTCTAGGATTTCTGGCTACATCATTCTCATCAAACAGTTTTTCTAATGGGACCAAACCTTTGGGGATAATGTTGTTCTTTAGCTGCACTATATCCCTTCCATCTATATGGTTCTGAATGGGGTCATCATTACCACATGCAACTGCGTCTTCATCCTCTTCGCAACAACACTCATCATCAATATTCATTTTAGCGAACTCATCGCTCATTTGGAGGAATCTCTCCACCTGTTTGTCATCTTCAAACACTTTCCAATATTTAATGTTATCAAGTACTGCGAGCCTGTGTTTGACCTCGATTTCATACTTCTTATTGAGAAAGATTGGGATTTTGAACACCGAGGTTGAGGTGGCCAGGGTATTTGCAATTTGATTTTTCCCCTTGGGGATCGTTGACAGATTGTACTATGAAAAATTTCCAAGGAGATCCAACACTAGATTTCTATATGCTCTCAATTTGGGATGCTTGGACTAGTATATACCCTTTACCTGATTTATGATGAGCTTAGAATATCCATGCATCGTTATCCTTTTAGCGCCTAATTCCTTTAAAGTTCTCAAGCCCAAATTTAGTGCCTCATATTCATCCATGTTATTTGTACAATCAAAGGAGAGCTTCTAAGAGCAGAGTTTTGTACCCACTTTAGGAGGGTTAATCCACACACTGGCTTCGGCTCCTTCCCTGTTGATAGCTCCATCGAAGCTCATATTCCACATTTCATTTTCTGCGCGGTTTCTCAGATCTACACTTTCCTCTGTTTGATGCTCGCAAATTGTCTTTGACAATCATGACAGTTGTTGGCTCCCCCTCTTCAAAACTCAAGTTATTATAAAAAATAGAGGAGCCAACTTCGGTGTCGACATAGTAGATAGGATGACTATTCAGTTGTTTTTTGCTACTCAACATGTACTTGGTCGGAAACAAGGATTGTAGCATAAGACATGTCTATCTGTAAGTTTCCTTTTAATTTCGTAGCCCAACATCTGGATAACAGAATGTCAAATTTTTGGGGAGTGTTGGAAACCACCACGTCCATGACCAAATTCTTCGATGGAATTTGAGATAATGACATGACCAAGTCTTTGATCAAACCCAAGAATTTCACCTTTCTTGAGTCGAAAGAGAAAATATCTTTATAAGGTCGTGTGACATCCAAGCCTAATTCATCCATGACTACTTTCAGCATGAGATTATGTGATGCACCCGAATCCAACATGGCGTTATGCAGGGTCATGTCATGAATTTTTAAACTGACGTAGAAAGGAGGAACATCCTCAGTATCACCAATTTCTTCTATGCGCAGACCAAATAAGATGGTAGGGTGGTCATCTTGGATATTCAAGGTGTCGAGAGATTCTTCCATCTTTAACATCTTGATTATCTAGTTTCTGTACTCTCCCTTCTTTATTTTCTCATTAAACGGAACAAAGATTTTGATTTTTTCCATTTCGCTCTCAAAATTAAAAGGAGGAGGAGCTTTATCTACCTCTTTGACGTCCATTTCCTTGCTTTCCTCGGGTGCTTTCTTTAGGGATTCTTCCTTTCATTTTCCTTTCTTCATCACATCCCTTGCTACATTATCTTTCTTGGGTTGGCTTGAAGAAGGAGTATTCACCGAGGATTCCTTGGTGGGATTTGTCTTCAGAGGCACTGCAGGTGTATTTTTACTTCTGAGGTTGTATTGCTTCTGAAACTACATGATCACGTTGTGATATCCCTTCCTGGACTTATTTGTTTCCCAAGACAACGTATAATTGTTCTCTAGCATAAAACCATCATTTGCGTCCATAAATTGATCATGTTCTCATTTTGTTAAGAACATGTATGTATTTGTATCATTGCAACAATGCATCTGGTCATGGATCAGTTGATCCAAGTATTCATTTTCGTAGTTTTTTTGGAATGAGGGTCTTATCTACTAATCACCTTGATCCCTCTGGTCTCTTTTCCTGATCTACGGAACTTGAGCTCTTCTAAAGTTTTGATTTCTAGGCTGGAAATCGTTTTTCTCCTTGGTGGCAGGCTTGTTCTCCACGAACATCCTCTCCATAAGATTTTCCATAGTCTCTATCATCAAGTCAAAATTTTCTCTTGACTATCGAGACGTAGAGGGTTGCATGTCTCCTTGGGGATTCTTCCCATTTCTTTAAAAAAAATTCTTGATCTTTCCCAACGCCATCATATTTACTTCAACTTCAATAATGTCGCTCATCATAGTGTCTAAGGTATTGGATCTGATTTCCCTTAGCAGCAAGACAAAGTCACTTTCAAAGGAATCAACGTACCAAAATTGGGCAGCTCCGGGAGGCGGTTTGACTTCCATGGGGATTGAGTTGTAAACCTTCATGAATCTGGCCAAATAATCTTGCATTGTTTCCTCTAATGATATTTTATATTGTTTTACTGATTTAGTAATTGTAGAGGATTCTTTTTATCACCCCATCTGGCTAGGAACAACGTTTGGAAAGTTGGGAAATCAAGGATGCTCGCCGCTTGAAGGGTCGTGAACTGTTTTCTGACTTCCCCTAAGAGGCTCTACGCAAACAATCTCATTTTTTCATCCTCTTGATCAACCTCTTCCAGGTCAAAAAAATCATTGAACCAATCCAAGTGCTTTTGGTAGGAAGCATTTCCTTCGACATCATATAACTTGATCCTCTGATTATAGTTCTGGGGAAAATCATGTAATTAGGATGGTAAGGAAAGAGGGGCGAATCCCATGGCCATAACTCTAGGAGAATTTTGAGCTTGTTGGATGGTCCGAGTGGGGGTTATGGCAGTTCACGAGGGGTTAGTTGGTGTCACAGATTGGAACCTTTTCTCATCGAAGACTATCTCATCCAAGTAGGATTCTGATTTAGACCTAAACATAGTTTTCTCAAATAGTATATCAAAGTCAAGGTCATCGATTCTTTGTACTTCGTCCTTGGGTAAAGATAGGTTTCTCTCCATGCAATAGAACGAGTCTGGTATCTGTTCCTTTTCTTTGCGCAAAAGTTTTCGAGATCAGACACGGGCGCTATAGGTTTTGGGTCAGGGTTCACTCTAGTATAAACTTTTTTTGGAGCCAGGATTTCTGATTCTGACTACTCTATGCTTTTGGTCTTATTTATTAGAGTCTCTAGGGTAAAATAAGTTTTATCCAATATAGACGTTTGACCCACTGTGTCAAAACTACAACTTTAGTCATTTTCCCAGGGAAAGTTTTTTCAATTTCGTCCCCGACAACGACGCCAAAATGTTATCACTATGTAAATTTGTCAGGCTGAGAAAACAAATGATAGAGGTAACCTATAGACCAACTTTAAGACCGGAAACTAGCCTTTCCAATCTAGAGAGGGATCTCTCTAAGACTAAATATCTAATAGATAATGACTTTAAATTGTCGGCTAGATTTATGTGTTTATGAAATGTTCCCGATTTTGCTGGCAAGGAAATAAAAAACTTTGGGATATGGAGTCAACTTCGTAAAAGTGAGATAAATCAATGACTTGGTAAATGAAACTTTAAGAGGATAAAGGCTAAGCAGGAAATGTCCTTTCAGTTCAAATGGCGTTGTGCATGGCAAGATAAAAAGTACATAAAGCAACTCAGAGCATCATTAAAGGTGAATTCTAACTTACTTAGAAGAAACACAGAGTTTAAATGGCGAAGTCTAAAGCATCGCACGATGAATTATAGACTTATTAAACGTTCAAAATTAAACAAGGGAAAGGCATGAATATATAGAAAACAAGAAGTACATAGATAGAGGGGATCACAATACATCAAACCACCACCATTAGAATATTTTCGTCAAAGCCTCGGGACTTCTGCATTATATTTCAATCGGGTTCAAAGATTACATTCAATAGTCCCTTCTATACACTACTTTGCCAACTCGGCTTACTTTGAAAAGATAGACTATATAGAAAAACTATGCCCCTTGGGATGTTATGTTCCAAACTACTTCTCCTAGAAATTTGGTTCTAGTTATTCCTTGCCAGATGACCTTTCAAATAGAGTTTACTAAAAATGGAAACCCGACTGCACCCAATCATGTCATAGCCGACGTCTTCGTCATGATCGATCAATCATAAGTAATATTTGATCATTAGGGTGTGATGCATCGACGTTTCTCCTTTGCGGGGTGCCCAAATGATCGCACGCACTATCATAAACTCTGCCACCTATAGTAGTGGGCTCTGGATGTTGCCGCATGATCATTGGTTGTAGTATGCATGTGGTGAGTTGGTGTGGTGGATGTCTGTTGGTTGTCGCTCATGCGCTCCAGGTGTCAACAAAGGTCGGGGAACCACACATCTCCTCCAAAACTATCATGCATTTCACCTACACTTGTCCTCCTTAGTAGGTGGTTTTACAGCCTATGTGCGACGCATATCCACTGCACGGGTGCCTGTCAAACTTCTTGTTTCTTGGTAGGAAATGGGACACACAGAGAGAAATATTATGTGCCATGTTAAAAAAAGGACAAAATGGGGTCATGTCAATCATGCGTCTAGCCTCACCCACAACCTTAATATTCTGAGTGTTTCCCTAAGAGACAGGCTCTGTATGTTCATATTCTTCACTTGTCTCCACAAGACCGCATTCCCTTTCATCTTTGTTTGAGAACTGGAAAGAGCCACGAGAACATTATCCATGGTCAGTTCACATTCCTTGAAGTGCTCCACTATTCTTTCCTCTGACATTATTTGTTCCTCGTGTATTTGAAAGATTACATCTTGCGCTTCTCTGAGTTGTCTCTTGAGCCAATTTTCATTCTCTTCTCAGCTCTACGACGTTGTCATTTCAACAGTCTTTTCTGCCAACTATTTTCTCAATTATCTGTTCTCCTTATACAATTCGGCAATAGCAAGATGCTCTTTCTTCAACTAATGCGACGACTCCTGAACCTCCATGTTTTCAATGCCCGACATTCTCTGTCTTTCACTAATCCCCTTGATCGAGCCTTCGACAGGTTCTATCCGAACAACACGCATTAGTAACTTCTCATTAGCAGACTGGGTGCGCGGTTCATTGGGAGCTTGGGTCTCCTCGGGATTCTTGATCAACCTCGACCTACCCCTTTTCCAAGGTGTTGGTTGTTAGGATGATGAGTCTTCTATTCCCTTTCCTTTTCCCATGGCCTCCTCCATTCCAGTCCCTGCGCTGTGAAATGTCGTTTCCCCTGCGGATAGAGAGAAGTCTTTATTGGGGTCCTTGTAGATGTTAGCTGAAATTAGAAATGAATCCCAGTCTATGCCCAACCATCTCAATTCCTCGACTACCAACAATTTGATCAATGACAGATGAAATAAATTCTTCCTCGGTTGGTCAGCTTCAGCCTAGGCGTTGTCTGCCATTCTTTATAGGCTTCGATGCAAGAAGAAAGGTGAGTTCAAAGGCCTTTTCCCTGTGAATTGCATCAACAACCTGATGTGATGTGGGTATATTCTGTCAAACCTTCTTTCACAGGTGAAATACCTTCTAACCACCTTTAGGAGCTTTTGGAAAGGCTCCCGAAGATACCGACTCAGAACACCCACTCTGATTTTCCCATTCAAGTAGTTTGGATTGATAAAGTCTTTGTAGCATGATATGTCTAAAGGAATTCCTTTAGACCACTTTTCACCGTGTGGAGGGATATCCGTCACGAATGACAGAGTTTCCTCTGTCAATCGAAATGTGATTCCCGCAATGGTCGCGTGGAACCCATTAAACCCGAGAGTGAACTATTCAGATAGTTTTTTGTTGTATCCTTTGATCTTATCGCAACAGCGCATGCATTCGACCTGCTAAAAAGATGCCTTGATGTCCAAATATTCATTGATTAATGCCATGTCCCGAGGCTTGGACCTCACGGCCCTGCCACTTCGTGCCTTCTTTCTCATGGCTTGGGACGTCGTCATGACGCAAATGTATATTTTTTGGTGCGCACGGTAATAGACGGTAACACCCTCTTGCATGATGAATGAGAATGATATACTTCGCAGGGGCCTGTTGGAAAGGCAGTGACATAAACGTTGTGCACCAAGAAAAATCAACTCCAGGAGTCCACCGCATGGCCTCCAGACGCTATGAATAATTCCAATGCATAAATATATCGACGCGGTGATAAACAACCACGGTAGGCTCGTCGTAATAGACAAGTGCGACGAACAATTATGTCATGGTGACATGGCGCTGAGAGACTTGTTACGAGATAGATAATTGAGACACGAAAATAAATTCATTGCGACAGGGAGGAACTCCAAAGAAGAGATGCCGACTGCGAGAAGAACTATCATCTGGCACACTAGCTCGCAGCGAACTCCAACAGGCTTAAGACAATGAAAAAAAATGACGGAGGAATGAAAACTCGAATGAGCAGACTCAGAATACAAACGATGGAAATTGGCCTTCCCACAACGAAAGGACCCAGGACTTGTAGAAAAAACCACAGACATCGCACAAATTCGAAAGGCAGAAGAGAAGCATGCAAGGTGACCAATATTTATACTTTAACGGGCAAGGGATGGAATCATGGAAGAGGATGATAAATCCATGGTGATGAGAAGTTTGGAAACATGTTGAAGATTTGTGCAGCAAACTTGCATGACGGGTACGCTTTGAAGTGTGCAAACTTCATATGATAAGAGCTGCAGAGTATATGTGATATGAGCGCTATGATTTCTTAACCTTTTTGAATTCATAATTGGGTGACGATGGTCGTTATATCCGTCGACGTGACCTTTACCCCAAAACGTTGTCTCGACCTCTACACGTAAATTCCCTCTTTCTGATAGGACTCGATCTTTTGGGAAAGGGACCTTTATGAGTCACACATGACCAATTATGACGCCTTTCCCGACTCCAAGGGCTAGGCCTGTCACTTGCTGATGTTAACCCATTCGTTATCCAGTACTTGACTTCACATGCTTTGACACACAATCTACGACTCATCCAGGACTGAATCTAACTGTAATTGTGGTGCTAACGAGACTATCCAACAAATACTCCCCCACATCTCCATATTCAATCATTACTTGAAACTTTGGTGTTGGAAATACAAAGCAATTGAGAAGTTTTTCTAATTTGCAATTAATGAAGTTATGGGTACTACCAGAATCAATAAACTTTGTTACCTTTTCGTTTTGAGATATCCTTCTATCTTGAGGGTTTGTGGAGTACTAATGCCATCCAATGCATGCCAAGATATGGTTAGAGTAGTCTCCTCTAGTTATAGTTGTTGAGATTGTTCCAATTATTGATCTTCTTCCTCTTCACAATCGATGTAGAATAATTTATTCTCATCACATTTATTCCCCATACTATACTTGCTTTCATAATTGAAACATAGTCCCTTTCCTCTTCTTTAATCAATATCTTAAGGTGTCAACCTTGTAGGTTGAGTGAGGATAGGAGAGGGAGCATGGTCTTCTCTATAGTTGTTGTAAACACTCTTCTAGTAGCGATATTTTTACTTTCAACTTTCCTTTCCATATTGAAAGCATGCTCTAGGGATTTAGGTTCGAAGAGACACATTTCATGTTGAATTCTCTCCTTTAAATTGCCCATAAAGATATATAAGAAATTACCCTATAGAATGTTATTTACTCGTAGAATTAGTTTTTGGAATTGTTGAATGTGCTCTCTAATTGGACATCTTTGCTGAATATTTTTTAATTGACTAAAGAATGTATTGCTCTTAATATCCCAATAATGTGTTATCAATTCATCCGTAAAAATGGACCAAGAGATAATAGAATATTTTTTTCTTAAATTCATTAATACCAAACAAATTGATCATTTTCTGAATACAAGGATGTAAGAATTACATTTTGTAAGGTTTTCACTTGGTCTAGATCAAAGAATTTCTCCATCTGGAATATCCATGTTATAGTATCTTCACCATCAAACTTTCTCATATCAATCTTGGGAATTAAGTATTTGTTGGGTGCTGAGTTCAACCCCCAATGATGTGTGTTGTGTAAAATATACAACAGGGATCGACAAATTCTACAACTCTAGTGGTTGTATCTAGACTACAAACAAAAATGGTAAATGAAATTAAAAACCCTAGCTCCAAATTAAATTTCTCGCTCTAAAACCATTGATATTCAGAAAAGAAAGAAATAGTTGTAGAAATAGAGAAAAAAACCAGAACAAAAAGCTTGAAATAACAAACAAAATCTCTATTCCCTCAATGGAAAGTTCTTTACATGCGCCTGTAGAGGATTCCTTGGAGAAAAATGGACTCTTGGGCCTCCTCCTTGGGAGGGTCATTTGCTCTTCCTAGGTGTATGGTTTCTCTCTTCTCCTTATGGCTATAAGTAACAATGTTTTCTGCTAGAAATTCTCTCAAGAGACTATGGTTCTTGAACTCTCGTGCAAATCCAATAGCATTTACCGACAATGAGTGGAATCTCTATGAGAAATGGGTAAGGTCTCTTGGTTTTATAAGCAAAGTTTTGATTTGATTTTCTTTTATTTTTCTTTCTTGAATAATTCCAAGAGGGAAGAAGTCATAAAATGTTTTTTTTTTTACTTTATCAAGTGGCCATGCTGTAGCTTTTAAGGCATGGAAACATTGTTGATCTCAATTTCCTTAAGTTTTAATGAGGAGAAATGGTGTAAAAGTGGGTTTAGAGATTTGGTACCAATACTATGAATGGTGCATTTTGGTACACCTAGCATCTTGGTCCAGGTGATCAATTTTTGGGAGATAACATATACCCCTTAATGTATGAGGTTATGAGAACATTGTATGACCAAATACATTATATTTTTCTTTTACCAAGGGATGAGACAACCAAGGAGAAAGAGAATTGTGGTGGGAAGAAAAAAACACTTGAGGAAGAGGTCGAAGGAGACCACCTATCAACAAGAAAGTCACAAGGGAATAGGGGCAAGGTAGGCATACTCGTATTCATCGAGATAACTCATGATAAATTATTACAATGGTGTGCCATATCACAGAGGGGATGAACTTGTGAAACATCATGAAGTCTCAAATACAATATGGTGATAGAAAAAGAGGGCCAAAATACAATATAATGATATAAACAGTCCCATAAACATATGTCTGGATCAAAAGTGTCAAGTGTATATCATGATTGTTGTTGATCTAGGTACATAGGACATGATAGCCCCTCCCTTGGGGGATGGGGATGGAAACAACTTGAGAATATCTATTGAATAGGAAACGAGCTATAGAGATATGAAAAGTGTAATATTCCAGATATAAAAAGTATGCAGAACATAAATAAATAGCTAGAAATGGTAGATGAACAACAATATAACTAGAACACCATGATAATACCAAAATGATAACAAAATAACAACAGAATAACACTTTGATTACCAAGAGAAATGTTCACTTGCCTCTTCGAGGGGGAAACCTCCAGCAAAGCAGAGCTCTATTACAATAATATCCAAGACAAAAGTTCTCATACCCTCGACTCCTATTTATACTAAATATGTCTATCAAAAGAACCATCTAGAGGAAGATCCTTCTAGAAGTGGAAGCTTCTATTAGGTCTTCTTACATTGGACTTATTCTTCCTTATTGCTAGGCCTTATTAATATTGACCTTTATTACATGGAAATATATTATTCTACCTACATGAGGGGTTAGGTCCCTAACATGTCCGTCCCCTTAAAAGAAACCTTGTCCTCAAGGCTTGAGATGGGGAAATTGTTGCAGAATGGTAGCTGGTTCCCAAGTGGAATCTGTTGGAGTTGTATCTTTCCACTGGACTAACACTTCCTTGATGGTTCGTTGATGGAGTTCACGCTCACGCTGGTCCAAAACTGCTTGTGGTTGTAGCCAAATGGAGCCTTCTTCGTCCAACTTAGGAAGGTTGGTTTGAGTTTGGAACTTAGTTCCAATCACCTTCTTTAAGTGGGAAACATGAAAAACAAGATGGAGCTTAGAATGACTGGGAAAAGCTATCTGATAGGCCACCTACCCCACATGCTTGAGAACGGTATAAGGACCATAAATTTTGGGCGCCTGTTTCTAACAATGGTTAGCCTTGAGGGAAGTTTGCTTGTAAGGTTGCAGTCGAAGAAACACCTGATTGCCTTCTGCAAATTGACGTTCAAAGAAACCTTGATATGCTTTTTGTTTCATGCGATTCTGGGCCATGACCAAATTCTCTTTGAGGGTACGAAGAATAGCTTCTCGAACTGTAAGTGTTTGGTCAACCGCCTAGACCTTCAAGACACTTAGAAAATATGAGAGGACTGAAGATGGATTTTTTCCATATACCACTTCAAAAGGAGTCATGTGCGTAGCTATATGGTACAAAGTGTTGTACCACCATTCAACTAGTGGTAACCATTGATCCCACTGATTCTTCCTTTCCGATGCAAAACACCTCAAATATGTTTCCAAACATTTGTTGACAACTTCAGTTTGGCCATCAGTCTGGGGATGATAAGTTGTGTTGAGATGCAATTGGGTGCCTTGTAGCTTGAACAGTTCTTACCAAAACTTGCTGGTGAAAGTTGGGTCACAATCAGAAACAATAGAACGTGGCATGCCATGAAGCTTGAAGACCTGATCCATGAAAAGTTGAGCCATAATAGATGTTGTAAATGGGTGTTGAAGAGCACAAAAATGAGAATACTTGGAAAGACGATCAATTACCACCATGATGATTGATTTATTGCTCGATTTAGGTAACATGACAATAAAATACATAGATATATCCCACCAAATAGCAAGTGGAATCGAAAGCGATTGTAGTGTGCCAGGAGATTTGACAGTTTCACCCTTGTTGCATTGACACACATCACATTCATCCACAAAATTACAAATGTACTGTTTCATACCCTCCTAGAAAAAAGAACGTTTGACCTGGTCATAGGTTTTGGTAAACCCAGAGTGCCCAGATGTGGGTGTAGCATGAAGCTCAGAAAGTACCGTGGATTTAAGTTTTGACTGTTTACTTAAATACAAACAACCTTTGTATCGAAGCTCATCATTGAGCCAAGAGTACCCTAGGGAAACTGGAGAATTGGACTGCAATTGTTGTATCAAATGCGAACTTTTGGGATCGTGTAGCCATTCCTGGCGAACATCTTGGAGCTAATCTGGTACAATGAAAGAGAGAAAAAAAAGAGACCCTTCATCTTCATATTTTCTGGAAAGTGCACCAGCAACCACATTGTCTTTTCTTTTTTTGTAAATGATCTCATAATCATATCCAAAGATCTTAGTCACCCATTTTTGTTGCTCAGGGGAGGAAAGGCGTTGTTCCAGAAAATACTTGAGGATTTGATGATCTATCTTAATTTGGAAGCGTTTCCCCAATAGATAAGGTCGCCAAAGATACACGACATGCGGAATAGCCAACATTTCCTTTTCATAGATTGATTTGCCCAAATTTCTCTCGGACAATTGTTTGTTGGTAAAGGACAAAGGTCGACCCTCTTGCATAAGGACAATGCCAATTCCTTTCTCGGAAGCATCACATTCCAGAACAAAGGTTTTTGTGAAATCAGGAAGGGCCAGGACTGGAGTGGTGCACATGGCCATCTTCAAGGTTTGAAAATCCCAAGCAACTGTTGGAGTCCAAGTGAAAGAATTCTTTTTAAGGAGTGCAGTGAGAGGTGTTGCAATCTTTCCATAATTCTTAACAAACTTGCTATAATAACCTGTTAAACCTAGAAATCCCCGCAATAGTTTGAGAGTCTTTGGGTGAGGCCAATCTTTCATATCTTCAATCTTTTTAGGATCCACCCTCACGCCATCCTTTCCAACAAGATGACCCAAGTACTCTACTTTTGAGGCGCAAAAATCACATTTAGATTGTTTGAGGAAAAGTTGGTGCTGAGAGAGTAGATGGAGAACTCGATCCACATGAGCAAGATGGTCTATCCAGGTTTTGTTGTTGATGAGGATATCATCAAATAAAACTAACAAAAAATGACTGAGAAAAGGATGAAATACATGATTCATGAGGCTTTGGAAAGTGGATGGAGAATTACACAAGCCAAAGGGCATGACCAAAAAATCATAGTGGCCTTCATGAGTTCTAAAGGCAGTCTTAGGAATGTCTACCTCTTTCATACGGATCTGGTGGTACCCTGAACGAAGATCAAGTTTAGTAAAGAACTGGGCGCCACTCAATTCATCCAAGAGGTCATCAATGACAGGAATGAGAAATTTGTCTTTAATGGTTAGTTTGTTGAGGGAACGAAAGTCAAGGCACATGCTCTAAGAACCTTCTTGCTTAAGGACCATGACTACATGAGAAGAGTAGGGGCTCGTACTCGAGCGGATAACACCTTCATTGAGCAGTTCTTGAACCATTTTCTCAATTTCATTTTTTTGGGAAAATGGGTGATGATAGGGATAATTATTGGGAGGAAGGCTTCCTAGGACAAGGGGAATGGAATGATCATGAACACCACGGGAAGGAGGGAGTCCCTCGGGAGTGGAAAAAACCATTTTATGTTTAGAGAGGATGGATTGGAGGTCCTGCGGTACAGAGGGTGTCTCAGTGGCTTGGATGACATGGAGTTGGAAAATAATGCCAGAATGACCTTTTTTTAGCATATTTTTCATGCGATGGGAACTAATGATCTCCGGGGAACCAAGGGTGATGCCTTGGAACTTATATTGTTGGCCTTCCTAGTCAAATTGCATGGTTAATTCCTTAAAATCCATGAGAATGGGACCCAAAGTCCTGAGCCATTCCTCACCCAACACAATGTCACAACCGCCCATGTCGATAGAAAACATATGAGATTTCAAGTGGTATTCACCAATTTGGAGACGCACATTTTCACAACGCCCTCCACATTTCATGGACCCACCATTGGCAATCATGATTTGGAAATTATTGACTGCACAGATATAGCAATTAGTTTCTTGGGAAATGCGGTGACGAATAAAATTATGGGTGCTTCCACTATAAACAAGAATGATGACCTTCCTATGCTTGATGTAACCAATTAGCTTCAGGGTTTGGGGAGAAGAGAAGTCAATGAGAGCATTTATGGAAATGACTGGTTCTACTTCAGGAGGGTCTGAAGGAGGGGTTATGTCTGTGGATTCATGTGACACAGACACAAGGGGAGCCTCAACATCCTCTTCTGAAACATCTTCTGAGATGGCCATATAAAGATTTTGTTCCTTACACTTGTGGCTCGAAAAATATTTGTCATCACAATTATAACAAAGGCCTTTGAGTTGGCATTCAACCATTTCGGCCTGGGTCAATTTCTGGATCTTGAGTGGAGTAGAAGGAGGAGTGGGAGTTATTGGTTTAGTGCGAGGAATAAATGAGGGTTTGTTGTTTTGAGAAGAGACAACCTATTGTGCTTCCTTAGCTCTTTTAGTAGCATCCACCCAACTCTGAGGCCGAGCCATTAGGACATGAGCATGAATCTCATCCTTGAGGCCACTGATAAAACATTCTCTGAAAAAAGCATCAGACATGCCCTCTGTACGAAAAGCCAGTCGCTCAAAAGAAGCTATAAAGTCTTCAACTATGCTAGATTGTTTCAACTTTGTCAAACGGCCTAAATGGTGTCAAAGCGTTCATAAATCTCTGCCACAAAGTGTGTCCAAGCCACATACCCTTGGTGGGCATTTTTTCTCCATTGCCACCATTGCCAATGTTCTTGATCTAGATGGAGAACACCATACCGGAGTTTGTCCAACTCATCCGTAATGCCATACAAAGAGAAATAATGTTCCATTTGAGTTACCCAGCCAATGGGATTCGATCCATCAAATTTGTTCACATCCACACACGGAAGGCATAGGTCACGCTGAAAGTGATGGGGTTGAAAATTTTGGGAATGAGAGGAAGTTTCACCTTTGGTATGCAAAGGTGGGTCAGATAAGGGAAGATCTGCAAGGATATGTAGCTTAGTGTGGATCGTCGTAGCGACAGATTCAAGCTAGATAGAAATGTCTTGTTTGGGCTCTTGTCTGAGTTCCTCGATTGAGGTAGCGACTGAAGCCGTGATGGAATAATGCATTTTTTGATTGATGGAGAGAATATTGGCATTGATCTATCGCACTTCTTGTTGGGTTTCTTTGAAATTAAAGTGCAAGGTATTGAAGTGAGCTTCCAAGTCTTGGCTATGGGTATGGGCCATGATGACTAGGGAACATGAAAAGGGGCAGGTGGGACCATAGAAAAAATGGGTTATGGGTTAAGTGTATCACAACGATTAGGGCGACGAGGTGAATCCAATGGGGTAAAGCCCAAATAAGGGTGTTGGAAGGAGGTTGGGTCCACAATGATTTTTGCTGAAAAATGATAGGTATGACTGCTATTAGGGTGAAGAGAGAAAACCAATGAAATAAGTATCAAATAATGGTGCCAACAGAATCCATAATTTTTTTTATTTTTTATTACTCCTGTAGAGTTATACTCCGATTTGAAGAATACTGCAGTGATGAAATGTCCAAATGCTTAATAGGAAGAAATGCATAGTAATTTTGCAACTCGAATGCAGAAGACACAGTTGCGCCGCAATAGATCTTATCTGTTTTGTTTTCGTTTTCATCCCAAGGGTTAGGTATTCAAGGGTTCTACAAACAAGGGTTTGCCTTGTGCTATAGCTCTCTGATATACATGCGGGGTCCAACAATAGTACTCGACCCAATATTTCAGGTTACCAACTAAGGAGGCTAGACGGTACCCTTAGCCGTACTACCTGACTACCCAAGTACTAGAGAGTATCTTCTAGAGTGTTGTTCTCGGTGGCACTATAACAGTCAAGCGGTCGATCGGTTTATCTACGGAGGGATTCATGAGATCTAGGCTGATTCGTATATAGTTGTTGTCTGATGCGCTACCACTCAAAGGGGTACCAACATGGGTTACAAGGGAGGCCAACAGATGTGCGCTTAAGTACCACTTGTATTTATTGCGTGTATGAATCTCCGACCGTGAGTTTATGCGCGTAACGACAGATCTCTGTAGCTTAAAAATGTCGGAATACGTCTCTACCCTGAAAAAAATTAACCCACAATTTTCTGCCGAGGAAGGTGCTATGATACCACTTGTATTATTCCAGATATAAAAAGTATGCAGAACATAAATAAATAGCTAGAAATGGAAGATGAACAACAATATAACCAGAACAACACCATGATAATACCAAAATGATAACAAAATAACACCAGAATAACACTTTGATTACCGAGAGCAATGTTCACTTGCCTCTTCGAGGGGGCAACCTCCAATAGAGCAGAGCTCTATTACAATAATATCCAAGACAAAAGTTCTCATACCCTCAACTCTTATTTATACTAAATATGTCTATCAAAAGAACCATCTAGAGGAAGATCCTTCTAGAAGTAGAAGCTTCTATTAGGTCTTCTTACATTGGACTTATTCTTACTTATTGCTAGGCCTTATTAATATTGACCTTTATTACATGGAAATATATTATTCTACCTACATGAGGGGTTAGGTCCCTAACAAAATGATCTAATTGAAGGGAAGCTCAAACTAAGGGATCTAAGAACGATGGAATTGAGTCAATCAAATCTCAGGAACTACATTGAAGGATAGATCATGGATATGTGTACAAATCTCAATTGTCTGATGATGACTTGAAGTCGAGCACATGAGATCCTACCAAGTCTAAGAGCAATGAGGACTTTCTCTGCTTGGTCCAAGGTGACCCATCTAGGAGGTGGATGGGTACCAAGGTACATAGGACTAACCCCTATAATGAAGGTGTTGATGTCAATAGGGGGGAGTTTATTGGCACCCAAGAATGAAATGGTTTCCTTAGTCCCGGTATCCAAAGTACAACAAATGGAGCTATATCTCTCGGATCAAATGTTAATGTTGAAACATCCTAGGGAATACTTGAATGGAAACCCCCTCCTGAGGTCTAATGCATCTTACACATGTCCAAGAAATAGGTACAATCAACTAGATCATTGAACTGTGAAGTGTATGAATCTCAATCATGTGATGATAAGTTGAATTTGAGCATGTGAGAAACAACCAAGTCAAAGAACACCGATGACTCTCTCTTCTTGGTTTAAGGTACCCACCAATGATGGAGATGAATCCAAGGTACACACTGCTCTAAGCTAGAACCCTAGAATACAAGTGTTGAAGTTGATAGGGGAAGGCCTGTTGAAACCAAGACAATGATGAATCCTTGAATCCAACATCAGGTAGAAAGTAAGGTGTCACACCAAAGGTGGATGGGAAGACAATGAGAGGTGGAATCAAGACTTTCCTTGTTCAAAGCATAAATGCAAAGCTAACTTGGCAGCGTCTAAAAGCATTCCACAGGGAATGGTCAATTACTGGGTAAGGGGCTTTTCAAGGACATGTTAGTAAACCATAGGGATAATTGGAGGTCAAAGCTGGGGCACACATGATGGGTATGACCCACGAAGGTGCTAACAAACTATAACAAGACACAATGTGAAATTAAATAGACTATGTGGAACATAAATTCCTCAAATGAAAAATAAATGCAAGCATTCAATTCTCAACACATAGATAACCATCAAATGAAAGTGCCTCCTAATGTGGAAGTCATGCCTTCACTAAACAAAAACACTTTTCCCACTAGCAAGACAATCCTGACAATAGGAATTTGGTGCATAACCAAGGAACCTCAAGGAGAGTGTGAGTGATAACCAATGAAAAGAGTGATAGGGAAAACTACCCTATGAGAGATCACATGGATGTATGTTAGGGAATGTGTTAAAATGATGTGGCAACGAACATTGGCCTGATAGTGGGTTAGGTGATCATAGTTTCAGATAAAGAATAGCTGCAGAAAAATGAGCCTGAGAATGTCGAGCAAGTAGGATGGTGAAATTTAGTGGAATCTTGTGCATGTAGTTATTGGTGTGTTCTGATCCCATCGAGATGTGATGAGTAAAAACTAGATCCAAATATTAGTTAAATCAAAACCATGAATGAACAATAAAACGGATATATATATACTTGAAATGATGCCTTTTTTACTTCGTTTAACATACCTAATTATACCCGGTTGGAACCAGATTTTTTGGTTTCACGGGCTCTATTATAATGGATAGAAACCCTCCACTCAACTCAATAGATCGAAATCAATTCATAATCGTTCAGGCACTGCACTGCTGCTTTTTCTTAATCGTCTTACAGGCACTGCACCATCTCATGCTATGTAGTCCGGATTGTACCGTGAGCGGGGTGCACTCTTTGGACTGCCTCTGCTGTGCCTGCTCGAGACAGAATAACAGCTTATTCTTTCAATCCCCGTAGACAAGCCAATCTACTAGTTTCCTGTGGATTAACGCCAATCTACACAGAATGTGAAATCGAAATTGGAACAGGTTCCTCTTGACTACAGGAGTTTTGGAAGGGAAAGGTGATGAAATCCCACCCAGCACAAAAAAACTCTGAAGGTGAATCACAGTGGTAAATTAAAGATGAGGTGGATATACCAATGGAATGAAGGGGAAATTTGGTGAACCAGCTAATTAAGACTTCAAGAGGGGTTTATTATTTATCATTAGCAAAGCTAGACACAGAACAAACAGACCACGAATGAAATCAGCTATTGACAATGCGTTACAGTTTAATATAAAAATTCTACAAAATAGATTAAGTTAAAGCTTTAAATATGTATAATGCTCAAAAGATATAGATATACATTTACATTCATTCAAAACTTGAAGCCCTATTCTTAATGATACATCATCGTACAGGGAGAGAGAGACTTCTTCGAAATAAAGCCTTCAGAAAAATTAAAACAGAATATAATCATTGTGATATGACACTGAAAGAAGCGTAAAGCAAAACCTAAAACCTCCATTACCATTACATTGACAGAAGTTAGATGGGTTTAGAGTTGCGTCACACATTTCTGTGTTAACAGTGGTGCTTGGAGCGCGTAAGTATTTTATATACAATCAGCGTAAGCGAACCATATTCTGTACAGTGCCATCCACAAACTTATAGTATTTCGTCCTCAATCGCCTGCTGATAGCTAATAATCCGATCACATTTCCAAACCCAATTACAAACCCCGTTCCCATTCCAACTTCCCACAATTCCCACCAATGCACACTCTCGTCGCTCTCCTCTCCCTGGCCGGAATTAATAGGAGGATAGTTGCAATTTCTTTGAACTTGAGGCCCACAAAGCTCCGGATTACCCGAGAATGAAGACCCCTCAAATGTCTCCAAATGTGGTAGATCTGGAATCCTCCCTGACAGATTGTTATTAGATAGGTCTAAATAGCCCAGGGAGTCCAGATCTGCAATTGTTCCAGGTATTCTTCCCCATAACTGGTTGTACGAGATATCTAAAGCTTCTAAATTTGTCATCTTGCCAAGATCGTTTGGAATGTCTCCGGTCAGGTGATTGTGCGATAGATTTAAAGAATGTAAACCTTTGAGATATCCAATGTCCTCGGGGATGTGACCACTAAGGTTGTTTGCCGAGAGATCCAGAGAAGTGAAAGTCGAGAGGA
>ML794815.1:0-15390 GCA_009831015.1 Picea engelmannii | reverse complement strand
ACAGTGCAAAGAGCAAGCTCAGAGGATCGCATTATAAACGCCCCGTGAAGCTGCTTCTCTAAACCTAATATGTGGCCGCCATGTTCTATATACGAAAGAGGAGTCACTGCCTTCATCCGCCATTTCAGTGCACTCAGCAAAAGAAGCTCCATTCTTTGAATAGTCCGCGGTTCGAATGCATGTTCTGCTTCCCCTACCTGTAAACACAAAATAAGAGCACCATTTTCAAACAAAAGCAGGAGCCACAGTGACATTCAATTCATAATTACTATCATAACTTGAAGGGAAAAAAGCAGAGGAACTTGGCGTTCTTCCATCTTGGCTGCCAGAGACAAGCAGGCGACAGATGCTAGTTGTATCGCCCACGACTTCCATTGCTGTGAACACAACAACATTCAAGTTGTTTACAACGATTTTGAATGGAAGATCATTTGAGAGATGATATGTTTATAAATGCTTTAGTCATATTGACAGAACCCAAAAATATGAGAAGCTCTTATCAACTACCTGAACTTCTGTACAAGAAAGAAAACGATCAAGGTAGTTTGTAGCCAGCAGGGTTGTTTCTGGAAGAAAACAGTAATGCGCCTATTCATTAACAAAAGTTCAAATCATTCAACGTTAAGATTTTACATTTGGGCATTGAGATTTTGGATGAATGGATAGCTTTTTTACCTTCAAAATCCAGGAGACAGCTTTTTGGCGAGCTCTGGCATCGCCATTGTTAACCTCGAGCCTCTTGACATAGTCCGTTTGAGGAGTATACAGTGATTCTTTGCCAACGGATAGATAATTCTCCGTCCTCAACATCATCCCCTGCGTGGTTGTGATTATTGAGCGCTGGCGGTGCATCGTGAGAAGAGGAAAAGCCATATTGATCAGTACAGTAAGGATGGTAAGTGCAATGAATGCTGTGACAAGCCATGACCGACGCTCGTATGAGCCTTACAACCGCCAATGTTGGCTGAGGATATCCTAGTCCCGACGGCCTATCCACCACCCACCGCAGCATTCAATGCTGCGTAGCAGGGGGGACACTTCTGGCCTGAATCCTCGGCCATACCAAGCAATCTATCAACTGCCATTTTGCTCTTCCGTCATTTTTATTTGGCACTTCACCCATACTTACCCATGAGTCTCGAAATTAGCAACCAGTGGTCATGACCCATATATGAAAAGTACAGGAGTTAAGGGTGATAGTTGGAAGCACTGTTTTAAATATTATTTAATGCATGGAAAGACGTGAAGGCAACAATAATACTTTAAACTTATGAACCAATCAAATTGTAACAAATATATATATTTTTATTTTAAAATATATTAATACAAACTTTCTAAGTTAAACATTATAATTTAAAAAAAAAATTAAGTCAAGGCTAAACTAATAGCAAATCAACGATGAACTCATCACTATTAGTCTCTGGCCTTGGCAGGGACTAATAAGTATCCCTTATATTTAGGGATCTAGAAATTGAATGGAATGAAGCTATATCTAGTGGCCAAGTGTTCATGATAGAAATATGTCCATGTAGTAATTCGAAGTTATTTTATAGTCATGGATGGACAAAGAAGTTGTTCGCAACATATACAATACAATATATCAATGAGATATGCACTTAATAAGACCTTCTACATTTACCCTAAGGTATTTTGCTAGAAAGATGTGATACACAAATGTATGAGACATTTTGACCATTTTCTATTACAACCAAAGCATACTCATTTTTATCTTCTTTCATGCATTTTCTTTTATGATATTTTAGTAGGTTGAGGTGTTTGATAAAACAAGTTATTCCCACACACGATGAACACCTTTAGTAACCACTCACATGACCATATCAAATATCATACCACTAATGTTTTTATGTGGTTAAAATCATCTAAGAGAGAAACAACCCACGATCCCAACCAACGTGGCCACCTGAGGCAATATATTAATGAAAAATAAAATTATTTTACAAGATATTTTCTCACAATCGATCATCAACAAATGACCATCCATGCTCTTTAATAGAGATCATGGATCAATCAGATGTTAATCCACATATCAATATAGTTGTTAATATCGAAGAGGATAGAATTTGTCGAATCACTCTCTATCTAGAACATATCGTGATCATTGGATTACATAACTACAAATGCATATTAATACATACTAAAGAAGCACACTTTTACCTAAAGAAACACTAGACCAAGTTGATCTTAACTAACTCCTAAGTGTTTAAATATCCTAACATCCCCTCTTAAGAACAACTTGGAATAAGATTGAAGGATTTACAAAGGTGACACAATATGAGAAGGAAGGAGGCATTGGAGCCTATCCCCATTTAATGGAAACTTCTTGAACTCCTAACATAGATCAAAGTTTGGAAAACTTCATTTCTGTAAGAGACTTTGTGAAAATATCTACAACTTTATTATCTATAGGGAATAAGAGAACTTCAATAAGTTGATCATGAATGAGATTGTTGATGAAGTGCATGTGTAGATCAATGTGTTTTCTATGTTGATATTGAACTAGATCTTTGGAAAGATTGATGGAACTCTGTTTTTTGCACTAGAAGGTGGTCATATGATGCTTCTAGAATCCAAAATCTGAAAGGATTTTTTGAATCCACAAGGTTTTCCAACTTTCATTAACCATTGCTCAACACTCTACTTCTACCAAAGAAAGATAAATAGTTCGTTGTTTCTTACAAGCCCAAGGGACAACTCTAGAACCAAGGATGAAAACAAAACTTGCAGTAGACCTTCAATCATCAGGGTCATCGACCCAATCCGCCCTGAATTGTAATGTATCCCAAATTGAGTTGTACCCCGAATATACCTAAGTATCATTTTTGTTTCTTTCCAATGGATTTCATGGGGTGTTTGCATATATCAAGAAATAAGATCAATAAAAAAGGAAATATAAGGATGAGTATGAGTCAAATATAAGAGGCTACCAACTAACTGACGGTACAAAGTGGCATCGATTTCAGGAGTTGTACATATCGCAACAAGTTTGACTCCAAACTGTAAGGGAGAATGGGTTGGTTTAGAATCATCCATACATCAAAGTGGTGAAGAAGGTCACATGCATACTGAGACTATAAAGGGAGATTCCTTCTTTAGTTTGCAATACTTGGGGGGCAAAGAAATAATGCAAATAACGTAAGTCTGTCATTTCAAATTTATTTTTAAGGATGGATTTCACATGGGTTAAAATTTTAGGATCACTACCAATGAGGATAATGTCATCAACATATAGATGAAGTATTATGAGATGGATTCGTAAATTATTGGTATAAACATTAGGGTCAAAATGCCATCTAGAAAAGTTGGCGTCAAGAAGAAAGCTGACCATTTTACCATACCAAGCACGAGGAGCTTGCTTAAGACGATAGAGAGATTTATTAAGGTGAAAAACAAAAATAAGAAATTGAGTAAATATAATAGTTACGAAGGAAGTTGCTGAATGGATTAGAATCTTTAATTATTTTTTTCAAAAACTCATTATGATTGGTTGTTTATAAAATTTCCTTTATTTGTATGTATGTTATTTTCAATATATTATTATTGAAATTAACAATTGCTTTTGCATGTGCAAAAAGTAACTTAACTTATTATAAGGTGGTCATGTAAAAGTGGTGTATTTTAAACTTTGTAAAAGTAACAATGATATATAATAAGCATGCTTATAATTAATATTTCCAAATATTTCTTCCATTGGAATTCAAAACTAATCCATATATAATGAGACATGCACTCAAACCAAGAAATGTTACTTTTATAGAGAAAAGAGAGGCCAAACACCTCTATCAATGAGTATCCCTTATATTTAGGGATCTATAAATTGAATGGAATGAAGCTATTTCTATCTCTAGTGGCCAAGTGTTCATGATAGAAATGTGTTCATGTAGTAATTTGAAGTTATACAATAAAATATATCAATGAGCTATGCACTTAACATAACTTTCTACATTTACCCTAACATTTTGTGTTAGAAAGAGGTGATACACAAATGTATGAGACATTTTGACCATTTTCTATTACAACCAAAGTATACTCATTTTTATCTTCTTTTATACATTTCCTTATATGATATTTTAGTAGGTTGAGGTGTTTGATAAAACAAGTTATTCCCACACGGGATGAACACCTTTAGTAACCACTCACACAACCATATAAAAGATCATAACACTAATGTTTTTATGTGGTTAAAACCATCTAAGAGAGAAATAGTCCGTGATCCCAGCCAACGTGGCCACTTGAGGAAATATATTAATGAAAAATAAAAATAGTTTACAAGTTATTTTCTCACAATTGATCATCAGGAAATGACCCTCCAAGCTCTTTAATAGAGATCCTGGACCCTGTGTTAATCCACATATCATTATATTTGTTAATATCGAAGAGAATATGATTTGTCGAATCACTCTATGTCTAGAACATATCGTGATCATTGGATTACATAACTACAAAAGCATATTAATACATACTAAAGAAACACACTTTTACCTAAAGACACACTAGACCAAGTTGGTCTTAAATAATTCATAAGTGTCTAAATATCCTAACACACCCCCTTAGGAACAACTTGGAATAGGATTGAAGGATTTACAAAGGTGACACAATAGGAGAAGGAAGGAGGCATTGGAGCCTATCCCCATTTAATGGAAACTTCTTGAACTCCTAACATAGACCAAAGTTTGGAAAACTTCACTTTTGTAAGAGACATTGTGAAAATATCTACAACTTTATTATTTGTAGGGAAACAGAGAACTTCAATAAGTTGATCATGAATGAGATTGTTGGATCATGAATGAAATTATTGATGAACATAAACATTAGGGCCAAAATGACATCTAGAAAAAATGGTTTCAAGAAGAAGGCTGATCATTTTACCATACCAAGATCGAGGAGCTTTCTTAAGACAATAGAGAGATTTGTTAAGGTGGAAAACAAAAATAATAAATTGAGTAAACATAATAGTTATGAGGGAAGTTTTTGGGTGGATTCAAATCTTTAAATAATTTTTTCAAAAACTCATTATGATTGGTTGTTTATAAAATTTATTTTATTTGCATGTATGTTATTTTCAATGTATTATTATTGAAATTAACAATTTCTTTTGAATGTGCAAAAAGTAACATAACTTATTATAAGGTGGTGATGTAAAAGTGGTTTATTTTAAACCATAATTTGTAGAAGTAACAATGATATATAATAAGCATGATTATAATTAATATTTCCATATATTTTTTCCATTGGAGTTCAAAACAAAACCATATATAATGATACATGCACTCAAACCAAGAAATGTTACTTTTATAGATAAAAGAGAGGCCAAACACCCCTATCAATGAGTATCTCTTATATTTACAGATCTATAAATTAAATGGAATGAAGCTATCTCTAGTGGTAAAGTGTTCATGATAGAAACATGTTTATGTAATAATTTGAAGTTATTTTATATTCATGGGTGGACAATGAAGATGTTGCAACATATACAATAAAATATATGAATAAGATATGCACTTAACAATACCTTCTACATGTCCTCGAATGGGGTGACACATGGCACACACATGTCAACAACTGCGTTGGATACGAGGGTAGTTAAGGCCCCTCGCCGCCACCCTCCTCCCCTGTCTAGTCAATATGCTTATCATTTACTTCTGCCAAGGTTCAGTGCACTGAGGTTATTCTACATACACACTTTCTTTTTCCATAAAATACCAATTATGTTGAGTGGATAATAGATGAGATATACGTTATTTTGTATACTAATACTTAGTCTAGTGAGCAACACCTTATGTTAACACATTGATTAGTGCACCAATGTGCATAATCGATATAAGCACACCATTGTGCATTATCAATATAAGCACACCAATGCACACTATTGGTATAAGTGTATTGACCAAAAAACCTCTGCAAGAACCTCCAACCACTTAATTTTTTTAGTGATAGTAAAAATCCAGTAAAACATCCACTAAAAACTCTACTACCAATAGTTGTTGGGAATGTTATATTCTTTGCAATGAAATAATAGTTAATCGACTCACAAGTCGAGGTGGATAGACTAGAAGAATTATCGACCGATGGGTCAAGTTGAGTTGATGGTTAAGCCGAGGTCGAAGTGATTGACTGGATAGTCGAAAAGTCAGCTGATAGGAAGTCGATAGGAGGTCAAGTGACAATCAACTAGAGGTTGATTAGTTCATGGTTAACTGGAGATTGACTAAAGGTCAATTGGGTATTCGACTGGTGTTCAAGAGGAATGCGACTGTAAAAAAATCCCAAGATTCACAAGATTGTAGCCAAACATCTTCTTAGATTTGTAATTGATTCTTCGACACAAATATTTAGGGTTTTCCTACTGTAAATCCTATAAATAAGCATCATGTAATACTGTCGAAGGTGAGTTCAAAATCTCAGTTGAGAGGTGTGTAAGGGTCATGTAGATGTAAGCCAATTTGGCTGCAGGGTTGTTCTTATGTAAAGAAAGAGAGTATGATGGTGATTGTGTCTTAGGTGTAGACTAAGGTAAGTCATGTAACTCTTTATTCAATGAATGAATAAGACAACAAGAGAGAAAGATGCTAAAGGAATGATGGTTTTCTTTATTTTGAGTTTCCGGGGTAAAATCTCTGTGTATTGTGTGTTTATCATTATTTATTTATGTTTGAATTTGTCATCACTTTCCTGGTTGGTTTAGTGCGAATCTTTATTTCTCATCAAGTGGTATCAAAGATACTTTGATACAAGTGGTATCAGAGGTTATCTATTGCTCTGTACAAGTGGTATAAGAGAAAATTTAAGAAAATATTGGATCTGAGATAAACCTAGGTCCAGTGGGAGTTGTAAGTCAGAGATGTTGAAATTTGTGCTTAAAATAAATGGAAGGCAATTCGAGGATAGAGATCGAAAAATTTATTGGCTAGAATTTTGAGCTTTGGAAGCTTGAAATTGAATATCTCCTTGTAGATTGAAAATAATGGATAGTTATTGGTGGAATGGAATTTCATTAAATAAAGGTAGGGGTCATTCATAGCGGGTAGAATGGGAGAAACTCAAGAGGAGGGCAAGGAGTACGATTCACATTTTTCTTACAGATTCGGTACAACTAAATGTCTTAGGAGAAGACACAAAAAATAAAATGTGGGACGAGTTGGGAAGCTTGTATACGTCGAAATACCTAGTAAACGAGTTGTTTCTTCAGAAGAAACTGTGTCTTTTGAGGATGAGTGATGGGATATTAGTAATAGAGAAGCTAAATGCATTCAATACCGTAATAAGTCAGTTATTGTATGTGGATATTAAAATCAATAAGGAGGAGAAATGTATTAGTCTATTATGTTATTTTCTAGACTCTTATGATAACTTAGTTGTCACTATATGGAGTATTTCAACCACATTAGCTCTTGAAGATGTGGTTGCATCTCTAATATTAGAAGAAATGAGACAAAAGAACATGGAAGGATCAACCAAAGATGCCTTGATGGTGAGAGGTTGATTGATCGATAAAGATAAAGGAAAATTCTTCGGTGGAAAGTCTCAGTCAAAGGGTAGATCTAAATCCATGGTTCAGTCGATGAGAAGATGTTAGAATTGCAGTAAAGTTGGGAATTATAAGAGAGGCTACAAGTCAAAGGAAACAAAAGTCAGTACAAGATCCGACAAGAAGCAATCGAATGAGAGAAATACTACTTCATAAAAAGGAGGCAATGTGTTTCTGGCATCAACCAATACACAATCGAATCACGACATTTGGTTGATCGACTTAGGTGCATCCTTTCATATGACACTTCATAGAGAATGGTTATGTGAATATGAGAGATATGAAGGGGGAGATGTGTTCTTGGGGGACAACTCAACAACCAAATTCATTGGACAAGGAAGAGTCTGACTAATATTGCAGGATGGGAGGAGTAGAACCCTTCCAGGTGTGCTACATATTCTAGCTTTGGAAAGAAACCTGATATTTTTTAGTAAGATGAGTGATGCAGGAGTGAACACTCTATTTCATAAGGATATGTGCAAAATGGTCAGAGGAGTGATGGTCTTAATCAGAGAAGTTCAAATCGGAACCATGTACAAGTTGTTGGGGAATTCAAACTTGATTGGATGCAACAAAATTGTTGTTCCTGAAGTCGAATCAACCTCCACTCGACTCGACTCTTGGGCTGAGTCGATTCCAACTGACTCGACTATTCATCGTCAAGTTGACTCGACCATGCTTTGGCACTAGAGGATGGGACACATTGTCAAAAAAGGACTTCAATCCATGCACAACAAAGGTATGGTCAAATATTTTTCATATTGTAATTTGGAAGTTGATTTTTGTGAACACTGCATACATGGAAAACAAAATCAGGTTAGATTCCCATCTGGAGATACAAGGGAAATTTAGGGGATTCTAGAATTAATACATAGTGACGTGTTTAGGCTTGTAGTTTTCCCTTCAATTAGTGTATCCCTATATTATGTTTAATTCATAGATGATTTTTCTAGGAAGACATGGATATATTTCCTAAGGAAGAAATCATAGGTTTTAGAGAAATTGAAAGAGTTTAAATCTCTTGTGGAAAACCAGAAAAATAATAAGATCAAGATGTTGAGAACTAGTAATGGAGATGAGTTTTTTGGAAAGGAATTTGAGCAATTCAACAAGAAATGTGGCATAGCACACCAAAATAACACACCACATACCCCACAGAAAAATAGATTTGTTGAGAGAATGAACGGGAAATTGAGAGACAAGGCAAGACACATGCTTAGTGGTGTCGATCTCGCACAAGAATTCTGGGTTGAGGCAATCAACACTGCAAAATATTTGATAAATAGGTCTCCTTCATCAACGCTAGTTGACTCAAATCCACATGAGCTATGGTTTTGTAAGATCCTTCTCTTTCACATCTCAAAGTATTTCGTTGTGATGCATTTGGGCATGTTCCCAAGGAAAAGAGGAACAAGTTGGAAAAGAAGGTAGTCAAGTGTATTTTCATTAGGTAAAAGGATGGAATGAAAGTATATAAGCTCTGGGATCCTACATCAAGGAAAAAATTGAATGATTGAGATGTGGACTTCGAGGAATTTGAAGGAACTTATGATTTTGACAAGGTTCAAACTAAGAAACAACTAAAGAAGCTAGTGTTTGAGCTGAAGAACGAAGAAGATGATTAAGATGAGTTGACTAAATCAAATGAAACGGTGGATCAACTGAATCTGATTGTAAGTAGGTATGAATGAGTAAGAAACCATTTGAAAGGTATGTTCTGCTTGATTTCCATTCTACGTTTGTGTTATTTTTCACTGAAAAATATCCCAAGTTGGTTAGGGAGGTAGTTGACTCAATAGAGGGTAAACTCTGGAAGGAATTCATGGTCAGAGAAATGAAATCCTTGTACAAGAATGAGACATGGGATTTGGTCAAGCTACCTAATGGAAGAAAAACCATAGGTAGAAAGTGGGTGTTCAAGAAAAAGTTGAACGTAGTAGGTCAATTCAATAACTTCAAAGCTCGACTGGTAGAAAAAGGGTATTTCCAAGTTGAGGGATTCAAATTCAGAGAGATTTTTTCCCTTGTTGTAAAATAAAATTCCATTAGGGTACTAATGTCTCTAGCTGGAACATTTGATCTTGAGATAGAACAAATGGATGTGAAGACAATGTTCTTGCATGGGGACCTGAAAGAAGAAATATACATGAAACAACTTGAAGGATTTATAGTAGAGGGAAATAAAGAGCTAGTGTGCAAATTGAAAAGATCCCTTTATGGTCTAAAGAAATCGCCAAGGATGTGGTACCAAAATTTTGTCACATAAATCCATAGTTTGGGATTTGTGAGAATAAAGTTTGATCACTATATATATTCCAAGGAAGAAGGTGGTCAGTTCATATATGTAGCTTTGTATGTCGACGAAATGTTGTTGGTCAGAAACAACATGAACGATATAAAAGAGGTGAAGACTCAATTGTCCTCCAAGTTTGACATGAAGGATCTCGGTGCATTGAATTTCATCATGGAAATGGAGATCAAGAGAGATCGAGCAATTAGAAATATTTGGTTGAACCAAAGGAAGTATATTGAAACAATCTTAAAGAGTTTCAACATGTAGGATTGCAAACTAGTCAAGGTACCAATTCCCATGGGAGTACAACCTAATTGTTGAAAAATGTCCAAAGACACAAGAAGAGATAGAGGACATGGCATGTGTTCCCTATGCTAATGTTTTTAGTATTATGATGTATGCGATGGTATGCACTCAACTAGACATTTCTCTTGCAGTGGGAGTATTGAGAAGATACATGTTGACTCTAGGGAAAGAGCATTGGACAACTATCAAGAGAGTGTTGAGGTATTTGTGTGGAAAAAAATATTATGTTATATGCTACCAAGGGAAGCCTAAAGTTGACAATGAAGTGAATGTACATGGATTTTTCGATGCCAACTGGGTTGGAGATCTAGATCGATGAAGGTCGACCAATGGATATGTGTTCAAGATGTTCGATGGAGCAACCAACTCAATGAGTAAGTGAGAGGTGTTCGTAGCCTTGTCAAGAATAGAAGTTGAATACATGGTAGCCACTCATGGAAGCAAATAAGCAGTATGGTTGCATCGACTGTGTTTAGATATTGGGTTTGAGTAGAGAGATATGAAGATAAATTGTGACATTCAAAGTGTAATTTTTTTGGCAAAGAACCCAGCGTACCATTCTAGGATGAAGCATATTGATGTAAAATACCATTTCTTGAGAGACATGGTGGAAAGTAACAAGGTGCTGTTAAAAAAGTGGACACATTGGAAAACATAAAAGACTCTTTGACGAAGTCTATGAGTGCTATGAATTTCTCTTGGTGTAGAGAAGTAATGGGATTTGTTTCCCTAGGTCAGTGAACCAAAATTCAAAATTTCTTCCTACAAAGAAGAAAAAAAGTGGGAGAATGTTAGGAATGTTATATTCTTTGCAATGAAAGAAAAATCAGTCGAGGTGGATAGACTGGAAGAAGAATTGACTAATGATTCAAGTTGAGGTCAAAGTTATCGACTAGAAAGTAGAAATATTAACCGATAAGAGGTCAAAAGAAGGTCAAGTGACAAATGACTAGAGATTGATCGGAGGTCAACTAGTTCATGGTTGATTGGAGAACGAGTGAAGGTCGACTAGGTAGTCAACTAGTGTTCAACGGGAAGTCAACTGTAACAAAATCCTAATATTCGTGGGATTGTAGCCAATCATCTTCATGGATTTGTAACCAATTCTTGTGCATCAATATTTAGGGGTTTTCCTACTGTAAATCCTATAAATAAGCTGTCATGTAATAGTATAGAAGGTAATCTGAAACTCTCAGTCGAGAGGTGTGTAAGGGTCATGTAGATGCAAGTTGGATTAGTTTCATGGTTATTCTTGTGTAAAAAAAAAGAGAGTATGATGAGGATTACGTCTTAGGTGTAGACCAAAGTTAGTCATGTAACTCTTTATTCAATGAATGAATAAGACAATAAGAGATCAAGACACTCAAGGAATGTTGGTTTTCTTTGTTTTGGGTTTCCAAGGTAAAATCTCTATGTATTGTGTGATTGTCATTGTTTATTTTTGTTTGAATTTGTCTTCACTTTCTTGGTTGTTTTAATGCGTCTTTATTTCTCATCAATAACAGAGTTTTTAGCGGATGTTTTTTTGATAAATTTTCCCAATCTTTTAACACTAAAAATATTCACAAAAATGGTAACTTGAAAGTGTTTTCCTTGTAGTGGGTATCTTGCTTGTAAGTATCATTGTTGGTTCCTTGGTTTATCTAAGAAATTATTCCAAGAGCATTTTTCCATGTTACGTGTCCTTCATAAATTAAAAGTCATTAATTTTCTAGGTTTGGTCTTATAGTTTTGGGTTTCCTATCAATTCTAGTCAATTTTTTGTTTGGGTATTTGCCTTTTTGCTTCTTTCATTTTATTCACTTTTATTTATAAATTTGATATTCTTTTCTTCTTTTTTCCTTTTCCCTACTCACTATTGGTTCCTATATCCTTTTTGCTTCTTTCATTTTATTCACTTTTATTTCTAAATTTGATATTCTTTTCTTCTTTTTTCCTTTTCCCTACTCACTATTGGTTCCTATATCATTTCCATGTGGATTATAATTGATTGAACTACATCATTGTAGATCTTTAGATTTGTTGTCCAAAGATGTGCTATGATAGTAATAGTAGCCTTATGATGATCCATTCAATCCTTTGAGATGTGGAATTCAGGGAATTCAAAGAAACTTATGATTTTGACAAGATTCAAACTAAAAAAGAACCAAAGAATCTAGTGTTTTAGCTGAGGAACAAAGAATATGATTAAGATGAGTTGACTAAATCAAATGAAAAGGTGGATCAACTGACTCCGATTGTAAGTAGGTATGAATCAATAAGAAACCACCTGAAAGGTATATTCCACTTGATTTCCATTCTACATTTGTTTTATCTTCCACTAAAAAGATCCCAAGTTGGTTAGGGAGGTAGTTGACTCAACATAGGGAAAACTCTGGAAGGAATCCATGGTCAAAGAAATGAAATCCTTGTACAAGAATGAGACATGGGATTTGTTCAATCTACCTAATGGAAGAAAAATCGTAGGTAGAAAGTGGGTGTTCAAGAAAAAATTGAATGCAATAGGCCAATTCAATAAATTAAAAGATCAAATGGTAGAGAAAGGGTATTTCCAAGTTGAGGGAGTCAAATTTGGTGATATATTTTCCCTTCTTGTAAAATTAAATTCCATTAGGGTACTAATGTCTTTGGCTGCAACATTTGATCTTAAGATAGAACAAATGGATGTGAAGACAATGTTCTTACATGGGGACCTGGAAGAAGAAATATACATGAAACAACTTGAAGGATTAATAGTAAAGGGAAAGAAAGAGCTAGTGTGCAAATTGAAAAGATCCCTTCATAGTCTAAAGAAATCACCAAGGATGTGGTACCAAAATTTTAACACATAAATCCTTAGATTGGGATTTGTGAGAAGAATGTTTGATTAATATATATATTCCAAGGAAGAAGGTGGTTAGTTCATGCATGTAGCTTTGTATGTTGACAAAATGTTGCTTGTCAGAAATAACATGGACAATATAAAATAGGTGAAGACTCAATTGTCCTCCATGTTTGACATGAAGGATCCTAGTGTGTCAAATTTCATTATGGGAATGGAGATCAAGAGAGATCGAACGTTTAGAAAGCTTTGTTTGAACCAAAGGAAGTATATTGAAACAATCTTAAAGAGTTTCAACATGTAGGATTGCAAACTAGTCAAGGTACCAATTCTCGTGGGAGTACAACCTAACTGTTCAACAATGTCCAAAGACACAAGAAGAGATAGAGGACATGGCATGTGTTCCCTATTTTAATTTTTTTGGTATTATGATGTTTGTGATGGTATGCACTTGACTAGACATTTCTCTTGTAGTGTGAGTGTTGAGAAGATACATGTCGACTCTAGGGAAAGAGCACTGGACAATTGTCAAGAGAGCGCTAAGGTATTTGTGTGGAAAAAAATGTTATGTTATATGCTACCAAGGGAAGCCTAAAGTTGACAATGAAGTGAATGTACATGGATTTGTCGATGCCAACTGGGTTGGATATCTAGAATGACGAAGGTCGACCAATGGATATGTGTTCAAGATGTTCGGTGGAGCAACCAACTAGATGAGTAAGTGAGAAGCGGTTGTAGCCTTGTTAAAAATAGAAGTTGAATACATGGTAGCCACTCATGGAATCCAAGAAGCAATATGGTTGCATTGACGGTGTTTAGACATTGGGTTTGAGCAGAGAGATATGAAGATAAATTGTGATATTCAAAGTGTAATATTTTTGGCAAAGGACCCAACGTACCATTCTAGGATGAAGCATATTGATGTACAATACCATTTCATGAGAGACATGATGGAAAGTAATAAGGTGCTTCTAGATAAAGTGGACACATTGGAAAACATATAAGAATCTTTGACCAAGTCTTTGAGTGCTATGAATTTCTCTTGGTGTAGAGAAGCAATGGGATTTGTTTCCTTGGGTCGGTGAACCAAAATTTAGAAGTTGTTCCTACAAACAAGACAACAAGTGGGAGAATGTTGGGAATGTTATATTCTTTTCAGTGAAAGAACAATCAATCGAATGGAAAGTCGAGGTGGATAGACTGGAAGAATAATTGATTGATGGGTCAAGTCGAATCGATGGTTAAGTCGAGGTTCAAGTGATCGACTAGAAATTCGAAATATTAACTGATAGTAGGTCAAAAGAAGGTCAATTGAAAACTAACTAGAGATTGATCAGAGGCCAACTAGTTCACGGTTGACTGGAGACTGAGTGAAGGTCGACTGGGTAGTCAATTGGTGTTTGGCGGGAAGTCAACTGTAACAAAATCCTGAGATTCATGGGATTGTAGCCAATCATCTTCATGGATTTGTAACCGATTCTTGGGCATCAATATTTAGAGTTTTTCCTACTGTAAATCCTATAAATAAGGTGTCATGTAATAGTATAGAAGGTTATTTGAAACTCTCAGTTGAGAAGTGTGTAAGGGTCATGTAGATGCAAGTTGGATTAGTTGCATGGTTATTCTTGTGTAAAAAAGCAGAGAGTATGATGAGGATTATGTCTTAGGTGTATACCAAGGTTAGTCATGTAACTCTTTATTCAATAAATGAATAAGACAATAAGAGATCAAGACACTTAAGGAATGTTGGTTTTCTTGGTTTTGGGTTTCCAAGGTAAAATCTCTATGTATTGTGTGATTGTCATTGTTTATTTTTGTTTGAATTCGTCTTCACTTTCTTGGTTGTTTTATTGTGTCTTTATTTTTCATCAATAACAAAGTTTTTAGCAGATTTTTTTTTGATAAATTTTCCCAATCTTTTAACATTAAAAATCTTCACAAAAATGGTAACTTGAAAGTGTTTTCCTTGTAATGGGTATCATGGTTGTAAGGATATTTGTTGGTTCCTTGGTTTATCCAAGAAATTATTCCAAGAGTATTTTGTCATGTTATGTGTCCTTCATAAATTAAAGTTCATTAATTTCCTAGGTTTGGCCTTATAGTTTTGGGTTTCCTACTATTTCTAGTCAATTTTTTGTTTGAGTATGTGCCTTTTTGCTTCTTTCAATTTATTCACTTTTAATTCTAAATTTGATATTCTTTAATTTTTTTCTTCTTTTTTCCTTTTCCCGACTCACTATCGGTTCCTATATCATTTCCATGTGGCTTGTAATTTCTTGAACTACATCATTGCAGATCTTTAGATTTGTTGTCCAAAGATGTGCTATGATAGTATATAGTAGTCTTATGATGATCCATTCAATCCTTTTCTTTTCTATAATGTCGAATCAAGTTGTTTGAAGGCCTATTGAAACTTGATATTAT
>ML794814.1:237524-250800 GCA_009831015.1 Picea engelmannii | reverse complement strand
TATCGAAGTGAATAAATAATGTGTTAAGGTTCATTATGATAGGTCTATCTGTCATCGACAATACACTAAGGGTGACTTGGTTCTCCTATATGACCAAGCCAAAGAACAATTGGGGTAAAGAAATTTCAACCCCATGTGGTACGATCCTTATATTGTGCGACATGTTTTAGAGAAAGGAGCCTATGAATTGGAAGATTATGAAGGTAATATGTTGGATGAGCCCATAAATGGGCTCTACTATAATGATCTAAGAAAACAGATCCTTATAAAACAGAAAAACAAAAATTTATTAAAGAAATGTTATCCTAACATTTTCACAATTTCATAACTAGCATATAACCATTCAGCTTAAATAAAATTTATGAATAGATCATAATAATCTTACGTAACCACCACATAACACTACATATTATTGAAAAAAAATAAAAAAAATACATAAATAAAAATACCCCTGATGCTAAATCCCTGATCTCTGTTTGTCCAAGCTGAAGCTGAAACTGTGCTAAACTCTGCCCAAAACCGACTAACCACCCAGCCAACTAGGAGCAGCCTATCTGGCTCCCTAGCTCCAGGATTCCATAAGAATTCCTGGCCCCTGAGCCCAAAACTCCCAGCAACTTGGTGCCCCTTGCAATAGTTCACCCAAACTCCAAAACCAAACTCGCCAAAACCAGAAAAATATCTCACAGCCAAAAATTACAGTCCTCTCCTCCCAATTTTTCATAATCCTCTCCCAGAAGCCTCTGCCCAGTCATATCTCCCCCCATTCATTGACTCCCTACCCTCCATTAATGCCACCCACCTTATCCCTCCATTTATTACCTTATCCCTCCACTTAATGCTTCATTCCCCCCCCCCCACATACGTAAAGTCTTATGATAAATAAATTAAAGTTATTAAGCCATTTAATTCATTACCCAAATCATTGAATGTGTTAAGTAATCAATTAATTAATTAATCAATCAATCAACAATTATAAACAATTAATAAATAAATAAATAAATAAATAATATTATTAATAACTAATCATTGTTTAACTAAAACATATTAGGACAGTTAATTATCTAATTAATTATACTTAATAAACCCTATGCAACTATTTAACCAGGTTGTTACATCTACCTTAAAATATATCACGCTTGAGAAATCAAGCTTGGGTGTGACTCTTTGTATACTAGTGTATTTTAGTGTATATACATCTTTTCCTTTGTGTCATTTAATTGCTTATCAATTTTTCCCTTGGTTGGAAGATGTCAACGTTGTCTTTAGCTTACCTAGGATTCATAGACAGTGCCAGACGTCATATACGAAACATGGCTTCCATCGCTTGGGTAATTTACTCACTCAAGGGCCAACTGGTATCTTCAGGTGGCGTTTGTCTAGAGCCATCAATGAATAATGTGGCTGAATATAACGTCATTATAGAAATATTATGCGATTCCATTTCACATGGTGTTCAGTATTTAGAAGTTCGCCTAGACTCCCAATTAGTCACATTTTAGTTAAATGGTAGTTACCGTGTGTGAGACCCTACTCTATTCTGACGATTCCTACGGGTACGATTTTTCGAACGATACTTTTATTTTATTACTTATAATCACATACCTAGAAGTTCTAATCATGTATCCAATGCATATGCTAATTATGTTTTAGATTGACATTTGTCACATAACTAAAGTAAAGAAAACACATTCATGCATGTACACATTGTAACATATATAAGTAAATCCAAAGACCAAATTTTGTATATTTCATCTTTTCAAAAATATGGTGTCATAGTAAAAAATGGGGCTCACACCCTCAAAATACGTATATGGCTGGTATATATATGACCATGGAATATATGCTTGTGGTACCAGATGCATATCATGATATCACACTACAATGTTTGTGAAACACTGAAAGAGTCATACCCATGCACAAGGCACACCCACCACCTGTTGTCGCATAGCCTCTGGCAGATCCTCCACTTGAACCATAGGGATCATGTGCGTCAATTGAGACAGGTTCCCTTGCACATTCTGTAGCACTCTCTCTACATTCTCATCTCTCTGAATCCTCCACCGATGTCATGGGAATCCATATGGTCATCGCTGACCTACATCTGTGTGACAAAGCAATTGTTAACACTTGATACCATACAAAAATATTTGTGTTTTTTATTCTTTTTCATAAAACAAAAAAAAATGAAATATATAAAAACATTTCTTACCAATATCACCATAGGCAGAACTTGGTGGAAAAGGCATATCTGGATCCCATCTGTAGTCGATCCTAGCATAAGAGTAGTCGTCAATGGCTATGACTTGTTGACGCCACCAGAAAAAGAACTTATCATTGTAGGGGGTTGGCACCCTACCACCTCCTAGCCGCCTCATCACATCGGTCCACCGTGACATGGATGGATTGCGCGGTCCGTGTGGAATAATATCTACTCTAGGGCTCAAGCTCGAAACCCTCTCAAAGAAAAAACTACAAAAAATAGATGCAAAATCAAAGTTTCTCTTTCTTCCCTATTTGAAATCCGTCAACTGGCTCTTCACATTGTTAGATAGCAGTGAGGTACACTAGTCATAAACAGTGAGTCGTAAACACTCCACCGCATAGAATATGAGTGGCCTTGAGGCCTGGTGTAATGAGGCCGACCCCGATATCCATGTAAGAACAAGTACAACGATCTTTAATCTCTGGTTATCGATCGCCCCAGTTGGGACTTGGCTCTATAATTTATCTGTTCCTGCAACACAATGGGTGGAAATGTACTCCTCCATGGTCATACCACCCCCATCCCCTAGGGCCTTGAGATTCACTACCTCTCCCCGACGGGACAATCCTGTGATAAAATATATGTCGTCCACTTCAATCCTCAATGGTTTCCTATCAATATTTAAGGCTTCTATCTCCAGATCCCAATAGTTTACTAGCATTTGGAATAACCTTACTTGAGCCCTCATTCCTTTGAGAGCCCAAAATTTATAAAGGCCACATATTTTTAAATCTAGTTGATCTCCTGCATCCCTTTCCACTATTGCATCTACCTCTTCATGCTCCCTCTCCCTCCATTCAATCACCATCTTACCGAAGGAAAGTCATTTTATGAGTTAAATTTTGTTAAAAAAGTTGTTTACGGACTTGTACGCGAACTAACATGCTAACAGTCATGTATAGGGATACATATACGTGGGGAGGATTTTCTTTTCCCACGTACATGGAGGCATGTACGCGACCCAATGAACTATCACCTGCGTACACCCTACTTTACATGTTGTGCCCTCTAAAACTCAAAAAATAAGGACTAAATTTGAATTTTAAACCACTGAAAATGAAGAGGAGGGGAAGGGAACTTACTTGGTCCAGACGGTTGCTAATTCTATTGATCATAAATCCCACAATAGACACTTGAATATCATGGGGAAAATGGCCTAAAATGCACTATATGGGTGAAAAAACTCAAATGGTACGGTAAAATGGTCTATTTTTACCATTAGTAGAAATTTTTTACCCACTTCATATAGTTTGGGCTGATTTTTTGACCTTATGGACTAATAGGACAATGGAAAGAGTTGGTTTTGGTTTTGTCCAATATTTTTTGTGGTTTCTAGCATCATACCACCCGTTCGTGCCTTCAACATGGATTTACTTTCACTAGCATATAGGATAGGTTGTCGCTCCATTTTTCATTTTTGCATTGTCCTACGACTGTGATCTATATACCTTAGGAACGAACCCATTTATTAGCGAAAAAAACCCTTCTTACTGCTACTAGAAGTGTCGTTATTAAGTGGTAGAGGCCTACCAAACATGGGTTCCCTAGTTAGAACCTTTGTGCTATTTGGTGCCCATGCAGAAGTTATTCCATAGGACTGGGAGTTACTTATAGTTCTGATATAACTTTTCGTTCGAACCTCATATTCTTACTCACAAGCATTATGAACTTTACCTATAGGACTCCCACCAAGTCTTGTTTAATATTTTTTCCAACTATCTAAAAAAACGAAAATATTTTTGAGTGAACTTGTCTCTTTCACACTTGTTAAATGGATTTGAAAGGATGTCTATTTGGTGTAAGTTTAACCCTTTTTTGGACCAAGTAGAATACTTACGAAAAAAGAACACTCTAGTCAACATTGGCTAGAAGAGTTCTCCTGGGTATTATTTTACACTTTTTCGGGCCTAGGGGACTAAATCTACAAAAAATGACATTCTTTGGAATTAAGTTGTAATCACATTCCATCCTCCTTGCATTATTTAGCCTATTGTCAATTCCTGCTTTCTATTTGTAAGCCTCTTACCTCAACAATTTGCATCACTAGCCAAACAGAGCCTTGCTTATATCCTTTGCAACTTGACACCCTGTACCCTAAGAGGAAACATGCCTCCAAGTGTTCATGACCTGCATGCACTTCCTTACATTGAGCATAGGTATGTTCCACTGTTTGGAGCTAGTTTCTTACTCACAACACTTGTTTCCTCTCTTGTATCATAACATTTCTTTGCCTATGAAAAAACAAAAAAAGACAGATGGGAGAAGAATATTATCTCATATCGGTAGCAGTCGTGTCGCCTTTGAACAGAGCACAAAATTTTGAGTTTACTATCATCCAAAGGTTTGGTTTAGCATGACCTTAGGAAGATGAGCTTGTTACTTAGATTTTACTCCTTCGACTGGTTATTCTTCCAGTCCCTATGGAGAGTTTGTTGATGCCTCTTGCATCACGAAGTTTCATCATCAATTCTATGTTTCCTGAGTTATCCATATGTCTCATGCTCTTGTTCAAAGGAAGTCTATAATCATGTGTCGGCCATTTCTCAGAACTTTTGACTTTGCATACCGGCCATACCATCAGTGTGTCTTAGAGTCACATGAAGTTGTAGTCCTACCATGCACCTTGGTCCTACTTTCATTATGGGTAGGTAACCTTGAACCCAATAGTCGACATCTCCTCATTGGTCGCTAACTGGGAGGTTTCCCTTGTGTTCAATGACAATAAATCTATTCACACATTGAGATTCATGCAGTGCCTTTGTTTCCTCGCCTTTATTGACAATATTCCTTATTGACTACTATTCAGAGGGTATTTTTCATGCAGTGCTTGCATCTGGTGCATGCGAAATATGCACAGGGTCATTGGTTCATGAACATCCTATTCTTCTGAGCTCCTCCTAATGATCAAGCTATTACTTTGTACCTCGTCTTGACTGATGATAATTTCCCTAATGCTCTCCTTTCAATGGGTCTCCTTCCATTGAATTCAACTCATCTATTCTGTAAATGAGACCTAGAGTCTTGCAGTCATTAGTGGCAAGTTATCCCGCTATCGACAGTTGGGAATACATCAATGTCTCTTGATCGATGGATTCTTCAAGTGTTCAACCTCAACACCCTTATTCACACTTGCAAGAATGTACTCAGTGCCTTGATACCTACTTTCATTATCTGTAGTTTATTTCACATTTGTTAACGATATACCTTAATGTCTAGTAATCAAATGAAGTCTCATTGTGTTCGACATCAACTCCTCTATTCACATGATGTAGACTTTCACCTTCAACGAATAGTGTAGAAGACCTCCAACTTACAGTAGAAACATTCCTATTATGTTGTTGTGTTTCATTGGACCAATATCTATATGACTTCAGTGATCATGGGAGATCATATTGTACTCCATTGTATACATATATCTTTAGATTGATTTTGAGACTGGAATCCATTGGGCCTTGTTTGTGACTATGACAGTCTGTGGCATGTGCTTAGTTTGTATTGCCTATTCATGGCCATGAACAACTATTTGGTATATTTCCACATGGATCTGCAGTGTAATTCAGATTAGAATCCATGTGTACAAAGTCATTATGGATTGTAATATTCTCATAAGTAACTAACACTTCCATCCGAGTCTCCATTACTTCACTTCTAAGAATTATAATGTATGTCGACCATCGCAGATACTCCTCTCACCTCACACATTAGGGGGCATCTGTTATAGCAATTTTTTCCTCACCCCATGCAACTTGCTTGGATGGACTTTCCATTTCCCTATGCAGACTTGAAGTCCCCTTTTATACCTTCCACAGCAAAAAAAAACACATTTTTCCACATATATGCACCCTATCAGTTAGACAATAAGCGTATGCGCAGGTTTCTCCACTATATCCCGTGTACATCAGGTTTGGTGCTCAAAATTAAAAATTATGTTGGGTTTCCATGTCACGTCATGAGATCCATGATCCTTGACCTTCCATATATTGGAAATGCTCCGAATTGGCCCTTCATCTCCATTTGAAGGCTAAAAATTGAACCATATCCAAGCCTTGGAAAGGGAGAGAATTCAACTTTTGAGAGAAAATATACTCTGGAGAAATTTCACTTCATATTGAGTCTGCATCCCTTTATCCTCGAAAGTTTGAACTCATTGTTCAATCCCCAAGCTCTTCCTTCTTTGTGATGGAGAACCTCATTGTCTCCTTTATATGAGCTTGCCTTTGGTGGAGGATTGAAGTGGTGGAGGCCTAGCTGGAGGGACTTAGTTTCTCGGTTCTGATATGTGTCGTTACAACAATTTTTCACCTACATACTTCTGCTAATTATTTTAATAGAAATATTATTAGTTTCTTTTCCAATTGATATCTTGTAAATATTTGAATTATTACTCCCTGGGTGTATTTGTCATGTATGTTAATGGATTATGAGAATCTATATGCTAAAATTATATATTATCACCATATGCTTGTGTATCTTGGTTGTTGAGGACAAGTTGAAGGTATAAATCTTTGAGTTCCGTGCTCAATGATAATCTTTATAGAACGTCTGGACGAGGTAGGCTCTTGACCTTATCTTGTTAGCATTTCATTTATATAACATACTTGGGATTAGAGTTGACTTCTGCGTATCATTCCATCTATTGTGGTTTACCCCATTCCATAGAGATATTTTCCTCGTAACATATATTAACTCTCATACTACCTCCAATTTGAGAATGTTTTATAAAGGATATATGTGCTTTTAAATTGTTTTCCATTCAATATGTTCAAGCAAATGAATACACAAATGTTAAGATCCCCGGAGTTTAATTATTTGCATTAAAAAATATTGGTTCTATTATTCATCGATCCCAATCCAAGCATATAACCGATATCTTAGCCATCAAACCAACATCGTATGCCAAGTCACGGGACAACACCATTACATAAGTGCGCACCAGCGTTGAGAGGCTCTGAACTTCCAGGTGTCTATAAAAAGCACCACCGAGTTATAGGTAGCCAAGTGTTATAACAAGCATTCAACATGTTGAAAATGAGCTCATGGTTGAATTCGTTTTTGGTCCTGGTGGTTTTCTATCCCGTATTCAGATTCATGGTGTAGGGCAGACTGCAGCAAAGATTGGTGATCATTTACAAAGTGCAGATTCACAGAAAAGATACTAATAGTCAGACACTAGAACTCATAAGATACCTTATTAAGTTCAACAACAGTCCAGACAATATAATGGAACTCTGACCTCTCTTCTCTGATGATAGTCGAGTTGCTGAGGTTGTAACAATTGCACAAAATCTCCATTCCTTTACTGAAGAAAATGTGGGAAGGCATGGAGACCACTGTGGGTGGGAAAAATGGTATTGTTCCAAATAAGATGAAGTAGTTCTTATGCCCTTTGGTGACAAATGACAATGAGAAAAATGCGATGTCAGGATTGATGGAAATCAAACTATTTAAACAACCAAAATAGAATGAAATATACGTTATTTCATCATCCCTGCCTTCAGGTCCTTGGTGTGCATTTCTATGAGCTATGGTTAGATAAGTTGAAAAAATTCATTGGAGGGTTTCAAAGTGCCATTGGAGACACACACAAGGTCAAAAAATAAACGCAGACTTAATGCCAAGTCTCTGAACAATCCATCCTTGAAGAATTAGATGGTTTTCTTGGATGATTCTTATGAAGATCCTGCACAAAAACCAAATTAAAATAAAATCTAAGGAGTCTAAGGAGAAGACCGAGCATTGGGTCCAAGAGATCGAGGAAAGGAATTTTTTACACTCAGCTCATGGAGACCGAGAAACTCACAGTTACAAAGAACGAGAATGGGAAAACCAATGTCAAGACAAGCTGAAGCTTTTGGCAAAAGCAATGCACCATATACTCTAAGTTTTTACAGTTTTTATGTTACTTAGGGTTTCAGTGCATAAACAAATTTGAAAGTTTAATAAAGAAAAAGATGAGTGTGCATCACAGTTTTGGAAGCCTGGAATACTGAATATATTCCATGAATTTTTTGTTGTTGAACCTAATGAAGAAAGGGGTTATCTAAATTTCCTGCAACAAATTTATTTCAGGCATGTAATACAAATTTATTTCAGGCATGTAATACATGTGCTACTAGATCTTTGTAAATAACTACCTTTTTGCATAGATTTTGCATTGGAAATTTCCAGTTGTTACAAGGATCCTGAATCTTTGGAGGTCATCAAAGATTATCTATCCACCTGTCAAAATTTGTTACATCTCCTCGTATAAGGATTAAGTTCGAGCTTTAAAGGGTCAGCGTCTAACTAGAAAAGTGGATTTTTTCATCTAGACTAGGTTTTTCTATTTCAAGTTAGTTAGACCTAACTGAAAGATAAAGATGCAATATTTTCCTTACTTGGAATAGATGTATCGAGCGTTAGTTAGTGGATCTGATTTTTTTTTGTAAAGAATGTATTATCTATAAAGGTAAGATCCAAAGACTCAAAAGGGAGGGGGGTTTTTCAGCCTTAGGCCCTAGAGAGGCTTTGAGGGGCATGATTGTGTGTGCTATACTGTAAGCCAAAGGATGATGTCTTTATTTTTCTTAACATTGAAGATTTTTGAGAGCTATTTATATCAAATCACATTTTTTTTTGTTATTCTTTATTCTTGCTTGAATGGATTATCATATTGAGAATCAATAGTTGGTTATTGATGTTGGATTCCTGAATAGAAAATAATTTGTTGTGATTTCCTATCATTAGTGTATTTCATTTCAAGTATTTTTTCATTTATTTTTTTAGGAAAAATTTATGTTCAATGGGTGTTCTATCTTTTGTTTGTTCTCTTTTCTTCTCTCTGCCATAATTCAACTTTCTTATCTGATAGGTAGCTTGATTTTCTTCAGTCAATAAGATATTTATATGACTCCATGCCCAATGGTTTAAATCATTGATCAACATATATTTTATTTAGTTTGTTGTCTTTCTTTTTCCACATCTGGTCTACTTATATGATCCACCTTCCATCAAATCAATCACTGCAATAACTAAGATGTGCTAGGCATGCCCTCCCAACATTCAGAGAGCATATTCTAGCACTAACATATTTTGGTGTCGTTGTCGAGGAACGAAGTAACACGATAATCTTTCCCTGGGAGAACAATAACAATAAACTCTAGCTCCTAACGATGAACAAGAGTTAGACACTATATGCGACTACATCGTTCACCTAACGACTTCATGAAGGAATAATCCATAGGTGACTCCACTGATTTAGGATGTCAAAGGGTATGAATTCTATCTTAGCTCTAATATTTGCTCCATTTGACTTCTTAGTTGTTCCTTGTTATCCAAATCCAGTACCTCATGTTGATGAATGGCAAGGTCGTCTTCCAAAATTCAAAGAAGGTATGGATGACAACTCTGCTGATTTTTTATTAGAATTTCATGAACATATGCATCAGATGAAAAATCATCATGATGACATGTTGATGAAGTTGTTCATGTACTCGTTGGAAGGAGATGCATGTGCATGGTATCAATCTCTTCCCTCATCGAGTATTTATTCTTTAAAAAAGTTTCATGTAGATTTTTATGAGCACTATGAAAAGTTTTATTTAGCTGAAAGTTTGTTTGAGAACTGTTGTGTGGAGTTTAATTCACATTTTTGGCATACAGTAACTTCTTCTTCTAGTAGAAAGGATGAAAGAGGATTCATTGATGAAGAGGCAGAAGAGGATTTTCAGGATGTTGTTGATGGTCGTGTTGTTAATAATAGGGTTGTAAGTTCATTGGATGTTTGTAATGAAGTTGATGATAGCAATACCCTAGAAATGTTTGTCATTAACCCACATGTTTCTAGTAGTTTGGGTTATGATGTAATAGTTGTTCCAAATATGATTGAAGATCACATTGTTGATGATAGCATTAAAGAACATAAATCTTCATCTTTATCATGAGAAAACTTTCAGAGTGATCCAGTTTATGATGAATACAATGATGATAGTGAACTTTCATATCAACATATGATAGTGCTCTAGTTCTAGCAAAGTATTGAATCCACTATCCATGAAGAGTTAGAACCAGTCTATGACAGTTTTGATTTAGAAGATGAGCATATTTTTACCACGACATCTTTGAAACCTCTTAGCAATGACTCTATGTATGACAGTTGTGAATCATATTTTTGGGAAGGTATTCACAAAGATAAGAAAACTTCACTAGAGAAGATGATCCTATCTTTATCACCAATGGTTGAGAAACCATCTCTAAAAATCAACAAGATTACATCTTCCATTCTTGAACCTGGATTTGCAGAAGATATCAGACAAAATATGATCAACAGTGACAACATTTTGCAGCCCATTTCTTTCAAAAATAAAGAAGAGGTGTTCTCTTATTATTATTATGACCCTGTGGCAAGTTACATGGATTGAATTGGAGTCATTATTCTTGTATTTTTTACTTCATAAATGCATATTTCCATAGCTATAAGTATGGGTTGTTAGTTCATTCCTTTTCTATTCTTCAGTTTCTTCAGCTATATGTGTGCTCAAAGATGGAAGCAGGTTCCAGTTTATGATCTAGTTACTTGAATGTCTTCTATGGAAGTTTTCTTATACTTAAGTAAAATAGTATCAGCTAGTTAGATTAGGAGCTGTACATAAATAAGTTCAGTCCATGAGCATTTGATTTCCAGTTTGGATTGGGTTTGCAATTTTTTTTTAGCTTGTTAGTTTTTTAGTATTCAATAATGAGAAAGTGCACTCAAGGAAACATGAAAAGGACAAAGTTTGCAGGAAATGATTGGAGGAAGGCATAGTGGTATGCGTGCTCTTGGATCCTCATGGGGAGTTCTCCATCCTCATTTGGATCCAATGTTAACACTCAAATTTGCATCGTTTAAATTTTGACATTTGGCCAATAGCAGGGGCGCTACAAAAAGTGTTGCATTCTTGTAACACCCATTTTTGGAGCACATGTGATGACAAAACTGCTCGGGAAGCTTGATATACAAAAGTGTTAAAACTTACAATTTTTTTTTTTTGTTTTTCAAACTTCTAGATTTCACTTGGTATATTAACTCTTGGACTGTCTGCAGTTTGAGAATATTTTGTTGGCATTTTTTTATTGTGTGTTGTCATTGATGGAAACATGAGTCAAACATGTACAGTAATTAGAGAAAAGGAAGATCACCTTGTGGAAGAAGTAATTCGTGATCATTGTTGATCACGATAGGATCAAAAGTAATCCTATGATTCCAAAGCTCAGGAAAGGTAGCATGGAGAGAATCAATGTACATAAGGAGTAATGAAGCACAATTTATTAAAAGATCAGAAGAAATAGCGATGAACAGATCAAAAGGAAGAAAATTAATCGAAGCTCAAAAGAGATGATGTGCATGAGTTATTCGATAAGGAATTAGACAATATCGTGATCGTTTATCAAACACGGGTAAAAGGACCAGTGATCGAGGAGTCATTCTACAAGCCGTAGATTTGAGATTCGATTTAAATATTTCTCGTTAAATCAGAGTGGCATCACAACCATCGATCCTAGATAACAGATCAACAGATTAAGTCATAACCGTCAAATAACACTAAAGGAAATAAGATCTGGAGTAACACATGTCAGAGTGCGGTCAACTCCGACCTTGAACTACTCTGGCGATAAACAACGCAGATGAGCCAAGAACACTCGAATGCTAGAGTTTCAGAATAAATAGAGGCCATAGGATCAAGATAGGAAAGATCTACCGTGATAGATCTATTCGAAACTTCACCAATTCAGGAGGATTATATCGAAGTCTCAAAAGTGTCATATTCTCGAAGCAACTACAACTGTCAGATCTGGGAATTGCAGAGGAAGACCATCAGATCAACATCTGATCAAGTCATGACCATCAGATTTTAGTGAAGGCAGATCGACAGCGGGGAGCCTTTGTGGGATTCAAAGGATGAGATAATGTCCACACAAATTTAGGTTCGACAATCCACAACGATCGTTGATCGTCACCTGTCAACAAATAAACGACTCACATTGGTCCATCCACCAACATGCATCTTCAATTGCAGAAGTCAACGACGGTTTTAAAGGTCCTGTTAGTTGGGACTCCACAATCATCCCTGATCGTAGATCTCCACGCTGGTTTAAGTATGACCATTAGATCTAGGAGGAGGACATGTGACACATCAGGATATCCATTTAAGCAAGGACACGTGACACAATCATATGGTGACAAGTGTCAAGGTATAGTTGTCACTTTAGGCATACAAAAGTCATGAATCTAGGTGACACGTGGCATCCTCGCATCCAGTGCCATGTCAAAAATGACGTCAGTAAGCTACGTCACTTTGGGAGTATGTTCTTCGGGGGAAATCAATGTCTACCACCACCAACTGCCGGAAGCATCGAAGTGCAAAGTCACGAACTAACATTGGTCGTTGATCTAAGATTGTCTAAGATGAATCATGATTGTTATATCAAGTGTAGTGGAAATATAGAGTAAGCATGAATCATGAAGTAAGGCTAACCGTTGATCTACTACTGGAGCATTCTCAACCGTTAGATCAAGTGCAGTGGAAGGATAGTGTAAGGTGTACTAAAAACCTGATAGCAAGTGGTCACCACAACGTTATGACTTATTGGGTAGGTAAACACTCTGAAGGGATTGAAATACCTCAGAGTTCTAGTAACCTGGAGTCCCAGAGTGACGAAGCTCTGAAGTAATATCTAACCATCCGTTGAGAAGGAAGATTCACGGTTGAGATCCTAAAAGTGCACAATGAGAAGGCCATTAAAAAAATGTCTTGTTGAGGTTTCATAGACCGTCCACTTAACCACAGATTAAGAAAAAAACGTCTGATCTATGAGTAAATAGATAATACGTACTTCGGTGAAAGTTGTGTTGGACACACCTACCACACTTAGAGGGGGGGGTGAATGAGTGTGGGGCTCTTTTTCAAAAACTTCCCTCTTGCACAAAAACTCATCAATTAGCATTCAACATTTATTCAATACCCATTGTTGTCATTTATAACCAGTTAG
>ML794814.1:217409-230400 GCA_009831015.1 Picea engelmannii | reverse complement strand
CTAACTATTGGTTAGATATTTTCAGTGGAACAATAAGATTCGATTAGTCTAATAGTCATCTAGGGTGTGAAAAAGGTGGAATAAATTTTTCTGTGGAATTTTTTAGATTGAGTCAGGCCTACATACATGATCCCTTTCATACAGGTTCTAGTCACGAGATTACCAAGAAAGTGGAAAGGAATGAACCTTACACCTTCATAGTAGGATTATTTGGCTATCATAAAATCTGAATCATCAAGGAGGATAAGATGAACACCATTTTTTCTATGGAATGGTGATTGTATGCATACAATCTCATGCCCTTTAGCCCAAGTACTGTACCAATTATGTTCTCTAGAATCATGTTTGTTATGTTCAATGAGTATATCCATAATTTCCTTGAGCTATATTTTCAATTATTGGCAATGTATATCTTGCTAAAGGGTCACATGGATAAACTAATGTTGGTGATGGAAAGACGTTGATTGATCTAGTTGTACCTAAATATTAAGAATTTCATTTTCTACACCCCATTCAACATCCTCTTGGATCATATTATCTACAAGGAAGGATGTTTAGTAAAACTAATGAAAATCATAGTAATTTTAGAATATGTATGCACTAGAGAATGTCCCTGTGTTATGGTCATGCATGGCATTACCATATATTTATCATGGGGCATGCTCAACTAATAATGTAGAAGGAGGAACTACTATCAAAAGACGTCCCATTTGTATGGATTGTAGAATGTGAAAAGGGTTTTTCCAAGTTAAAACAGTGGATGGTTATGGCTCCAATTCTTGTTTTTCCTAATTGGTAAAAAAATTTCCATGTCCATGTGGATCACACTATCATTGCATTGGGAACATGTTGGCATAGGTATGGGAACACATGCTACACCACCCAAGGTAATTTTCTAGAAACAAATTGTAATTACACAACCATGAAATGCAAAGGCCCGGTGATGGCATATATGCTACAAAATTTCAAGTATTATCTTCTGGACCAGTCCTTCAAGTTGTTCATTGATAATTTAGTGGTCAAGTATTTGGTTAACAATACAATGTTGGAAGGTTAATTCTATCGATGTTTTATACTATTTTAGGAGTTTTATTTTGAAGTGGTGGTTAAACTAGGTAAATAAAATGTGGGACCTAATCACCTCTCGAAAATCCACAATTGGAACAATGTTGGGATAGCTATAAAGTGTTGAATGTAGATATCTTTTGCATGGAAGTAGTTCTTGAATTATTCACTAATAGTTCCAACTTCAAATATAAATCTACATGCACTAGAAGAATATGGTGATAGTAAAGATTGATAGCTCATAATTAAGGATACAAATTATTAGTTAATCATATGGTACTTCCACACATTAGCAATGTATGGGATTCTTGACTACTATGTGTTGGATCGTGAGTGATAGGTGGTGCTCTAGGAATCCCATGATGGACATAGAAACATACATTATAGTGAGAAGACACAACTACCACAACATACATTACAATGAGACATGTTGGATGCAATTATCATTCAACTAGGATATAGTGCACTCTCCACTCCATTATTCATATTATTATCTTTATTCACTCCTATCAGTACATATTCTCCCTTTCTCTTCTCTCATTTGTTTACTTAGGGTTCATATATGTGTGTGTGTGGTTAAGATTTTGTACTAAACATATGTTATAGTTGTATTGGTCAATGTAAGAATACAAAAAAAGTTTTTCCCACAGTCTATGATTCATACTTTGTTAAAAAAATTGATGCCCTTTTACCAAAAAAGCAATTCTATCCTTTCATGAGGATTGCGAACTTTTACTATTATAAAGCCTACTTTAAAAAACATGTCAAAACCCTTACCTTATCATTGTCCTTTCGCCAGATCCATTATCCCATACAACTTGATAAAATTTTTGCACGAGATGCATTTCCATCACCAAGACTTGCATGAATCATAAAAGACAAATTCTTTATATGAGTAAATAATATATAAGAAACTAAACATGCATTTAGTTATGTAAAATACTCTAGAAAAAACTTAAGTGGTCGCATACCTTAATGAGCTTATCTTTGTTTAGAGAATAGGTTATTCTCTATTGAATAGGGCCAACCATGTGAAGGTGGAAGCTCATATGGTCCCTCCCCCCCCTCACATCGCTTTCAATTCCCCATACCCAACAAATTATTTTGTTTATATAGAAAACATATAAACATGCATGCATAACTAGGATAGTCATCAAAACATATGAACATATAAACATGGAAGCATAATGTTGTAATTCATATAAACAATGTTTCATACTAGAAACATCGATAAACATCCAAAAACAAGTCATGAATTTATACATCTAATTTTTCTTACATTTATGTTTTTTTACATTCATAAAATTGACAATTGGGGTATCATAATCATCCTTTGACATTGTATTTCTTGCGCCATGTCCTTCTATTGTTTGTGTTTCCTTGCGCTCATGTACCATACTTCTGGTACGTCGCTAAGAAGACCATCGATGCATTTGTGCAGGGTCATGAACTGCAACAACGAAAATGATCATATCGATATGTTGAAATATAATTGAAATAACTAATTCATTATTTTGATTAACATTACAGTATTTCTCTTTATCTGTCTGTGTATCTATGATAGTTGGTGTGTTAATTTTTTGTCCACTTGGTTCCTCTCACAGTTCACCCTCTTGAGCTACATGCTCTTCAATTTTGAGAAGATAATATATAAGTATAATTTAGGAAATAAATATCTACAATCACAGTAAATATTTCTAATTCTAAAGCATACATACCGGAATGGGTAGTCTTCTCCCCACTATCATTGGACATGTGCACTCTTGTATGACGTGGTGTCTATTGAATACCGCTAGATTCACTGTTGCGGTTGCACTGTTGCTTGAAAACAAACATAAATACTTAGTTAAGGGTGATATAATAAAATATGAATAGACTTTACAAGCATTCTACTGCGGTTTCCTTATTCATTTTACTTACCTGCGTGGCTGGGGAGATTGGAGTCTGCCCCAAGATTTTCCTATATTCAATCACACTTTTAAAATCGTGCTTGTAACCAAGCTTTAGGTCCTCCTCGGTGGCAACAGTCTCGAACATATTTAACTGCAATGCATAACACCATTAAAAATACCAATAACAAAAACATATATTTGTTCACTATTGTTAAATAAATATTAACCACAGTTAATCATTCAAATCTTACGATTCGGGCTTTTAGTTTTCCATAGCCACCCTGGCCTAGTTTATGCTGGTCGTTCTTTTCCATTCTAGACTTGGTTTCTTTGGAGGTTTCTGGTAGCCTACATATGGAATTTTTGAAAAAAAATATATATTGGAATTGTTACTTAAAACAAGAAAGAAAAACATAAATGATCATATTTCACTAATAATATGACTTGTGTTGTACCTTTCTTGACCAACTCGTGGATGTATTCCTTGTTTTTTTAAACAAGTTCTCCTTTGCATCCTCTATCAGGGCCTTCCACTCTTTCTCCGGAACCATGGGAGGGCTCTCATGCTTGAGGTCTAATTGCAATTTCTCTCTATATTGGGCCCTGGTATATTTTAAATTCTCGTCGGCTAACTTTGTAACCACTTTCTTGTTGAACGTGTTGCCGAACAAGTTTACCATGTGGTCTATCAAATCATCTTTCTTTTTGCTATCTTTGCCATTCCACCATGTGCGAATGGTGGGGCCAAACAACTCCAATGATTTTTCATTTAAGTTTCTATAGAAAACATTGTTTCCTGTAGAAACGTGTTATCCATTAATTTATAATAATCTCAACAAATGTCCATTTCAATTTCATGATAAAAATGAATAAATTAATTAACAATTACTTGCAATCTTCTGAATCTTGATCGGAACACATGCGTCATCCACCAGAAAGATGACATCTAGTGATCTGGTGCTTTTAATTCATTCTGATCCATGCATAATAGTTTCCTCTCCATATACAATACGTTCATCTTCAGAGTCATGTGGAGTCCTAGGCTTTGGCTCATCATGGTCCAACGTGTCATGCTGGTCAACATCATTGTGCTCATCAATGGATTCGAGGGGAACCTCATGAGGCTCAAAAAGCCTCACTTGTACTTTTCTATGTCGACATTTGTGTTGCATTGGACCATCATTGCTACCTATAGCAGTTGTAGGATTGGCAGGTTCCCAACGCACGTGGTTTAAAAACTCCTACAAATGGAAAATTTTACTTTATCAGATCATATAGAAAATATAAAACAAAAAAATAGATATGAAATTGTCATAGCTGATAAAAATATGTGAAGATGCCACTTACCCCAAAATTAGTTATTATATTTTGTAGCTCTACAATTCTTGCCATGTCCTCCTGTGTCAGGGGTCTTTTTCTAAGCAAACCTAGATATTCTATGTTTGCCTTCTTCAAGGCCTTTGCTATAGTTGTTATTGGGTCAGTGGAATAAAATATTTCGTCCTCATCAATATCCTCAGTGGGTGCCTTCCCACGTTGACCATGCCACAATACATTGATGAATAAAATTAATGAGATGAACTTTAACATTTGAGAAATTTAGTTATTGTAGTCATAAGTTATTACTGTATTTACCATTTAACTATTGAGGCACAACGGGTGCCTTTCCACGGTCACCCTGGACAGATGCAGTGGGTGATTTTCAGCCATGGTCACCCTGGACAGAAGTTGACACAATAAATCAATCAACAAAAGTTATGAATTTCACCTATAACATTTAAAAAATGAAATATTGCAGTAATATCAGAAAAAAAAAAATGCAATTTCAGAAATTTAGTTGTTGTAGTCATAAGTTGATACTATATTTAACATTTACCTATTGAGGCACAACAGGTGCCTTTCCACGGTCACCCTGGACAGATGTAGCGAGTGATTTTTTTCCACGGTCACCCTGGACAGATGTAGCGAGTGATTTTTTTCCACGGTCACCCTGGACAGATGTAGCAAGTGATTTTTTACCATGGTCACCCTGGACAGATGTAGCGAGTGATTTTTTACCATGGTCACCCTGGACAGATGTAGCGAGTGATTTTTTACCATGGTCACCTTGGACAGATGTAGCGAGTGATTTTTTTCCATGGTCACCCTAGACAGAAGTTGACACAATAAATAAATCAACAAAAGTTATGAAATTCACCTGTAACATTAAAAAAATGAAATATTTTTGTAATATCAGAAAAAAAATAATGAAATTTCAGAAATTTTGTTGTTGTAGTCATAAGTTGTTACTGTATTTAACATTTACCTGCTGAGGCACAACGGGTGCCTTTCCACGGTCACCTTGGACAGATGTAGCGGGTCATTTTCGTCCATGATCACCCTGGACAAAAGTTGACACAATAAATCAATCAACAAAAGTTATGAAATTCACCCGTAACATTAAAAAAATGAAATATTGCAGTAATATCAGAAAAAAAATAATGAAATTTCAGAAATTTAGTTGTTGTAGTCATAAGTTGTTACTGTATTTAACATTTACTTGTTGAGGAACAATAGGTGCCTTTCCAAGGTCACCCTGGACAGATGTAGCTTGTGATATCTCACGGTCACCCTGGACAGATGTTGACACAATAAATTAATCAACAAGAGTTATGAAAGTAATTGTAACATTAAAAAAAAGAAATATTGCAGTAATATCAGAAAATAAATAACGAAAAATAAAATATATGCAATAAAAAATTGAAATATTGCAGTGATAAATTATAACAATGATTGATCAAAGGTTGAATTGAATGGTATGGAATATGTTTACCCCCATAGCCACACCCCCTCCATCTATTCGATTTAAGTTGTAATCGATCAACAACTCTTCACCTGGAACTATTGTTTTTGTTGCACATACAAATATATGATTTCCTTCGCGTCCCTCAAATATGCAATTCGGTTTCTTATTTTTTTCCACTGGTCATGTACTATTTATAAATCCCACAATGTTTCCAGTAGCTTTTGGCCTTCCATCAATATACATAGTTGCCCCTTTATTTTGATTGTTATCTACTAGTTGTATATAATTTGCGGCAACTCTATATCTCCGCATACTTCGCGTATATCAGACCAACATCAACCAGTGATTGTATTTGTATAATGGTCTGACATACTCCATCAATTCAGTTACAGTTCCATAGCCGACCGTTATGCCATCCATGGAAAATAACCCCAATCCATGTAAGGACGCAAGAGCAATGTGATACATCCTCCCACTGATGAAGAAATCTGTGTCCACTTTAGATAGTTCCTTAGGTTCCCATCATTGCACTAGATGTCTATACATCAAGGGAAACTCAATGTCACCTATGCTCTCAGCATCATAATTACATGACCCTCCATTCGGCAATAAAAAATTGCATGCGTATATGAAATCTTTTCCTTACCTTTTTAGATCTAGTTGATCTAGAACCGGTAGATCTAGTACAAAACGTCTCACTTTCAACCTCTCTTAGTATATCTTGATCATCACTCGAGGAATATAGATCTGATAGATACCTATTTGGTGGTACCTATACTCATTAAAACAAGAAGATAAGTTATCATGCGAATATAAGTTTGTGGTACCAACACTCGAAAAAATGAGAAGATAAGTTAGCAAGCAAATATTTAGGGAACCCATGTTTTGCTTGGAGAATATACTTGATTCTATTGTATGTAACAAACTTATTGGGGTCCTTGTTTACTTGATTCATATCATACTTGGCATCCCATTATTGTCATCTTGGTATGCTTTGGGGTGTGAGTCTTCTCTTTTATAGTTTCATATAGTTGCATAGTTGCATAAGTTGCATATAATTGCATATGGTTGCACATTTGCATATAGTTGCGTATAGTTGCATAAGTTGCATAGTTGCATATAGTTGCATATAGTTGCATAGTTGCATAAGTTGCATATACTTGCATAAAGTTGTATATAGTTGCATAAGTTGCATTGTTTCATAAAGTTTCATATAGTTTCATATAGTTTCATAAGTTGCATTGTTGAATAAAGTTGCATGTTGCATAGGTTCCATAAAGTTGCATAAGTTGCATGTTGCATAATGTTGCATAAGTTGCATGTTTCATAAAGTTGCATAAGTTGCATTGTTGCATAAAGTTTCATAAAGTTGCATAGTTGCATAAGTTTCATAGTTGCATAAAGTTGCATAAGTTGCATAAGTTGCATAGTTGCATAAGTTGCATAGTTTCAATAAGTTGCATAGTTGCATGTTGCATAAAGTTGCATACTTGCAATAAGTTGCATAATTTGCATAGTTGCATAAGTTGCATAAGTTCCATAGTTGCATAAACTTGCATATAGTTGCATAAGTTGCATTGTTTCATAAGTTACATAAAGTTGCATAAAGTTTGCAAGAGGAGCGCCCAACCAACAAAACCGAAAGAGCCAACGTCAAGGGTGCGGGAGGAAAAAACCTTGGGGTTTCCCGAATGCAAGGAAAAATTGGGGTTTCCAGAGGAAACACAAGGCAAGTTGGCAAGAGGGGTGCCCAAAGGCAAGTCGAGTAAGCAAGAGGATCTCCCAACCAACAAAACCGAGGAGCCAACGACACAACTCACATATGGGAAGAAACTTGGTGTTTCCCAAAGCCAACACAAACATGGGGTTTTGCTACGACACACCAAGGCGAGTTGCAAAGATAGGCGCCCAGAGGCATGGAAAGAGGGAGAGTCCACATCAACGAAGGGAGTCCAAATGCAAGGCAGGAGGAGTTGGTAAATAGGGGGGGCGAAAGGCTAGGCAAAGCGAGTTGACAATATGGGAAACCACATGATTATGTTCACCTACTTGTTAAATAGAGGTTTTGAAAGATAAATATATAGGAATTTGAGACATTGTTTCTTGATTGTTTTGCATGCATTGTTTCAATGCATTTCAGGATAAGTTGAAAGATTCCATTCATATTGTAAAGACATCTATAGCAGGCATCAGGACCATTGGCCAACTTTCTGCTGGTGCATTCTCTAATGATATGTAAATGTGGTTCTAATGACATGTAAATTTGAACTTGGCATGTATTTCACACTTTATTTATGACAGATATAGAATAAAAAGGTCTTTTTCCACCAATACCAAGATAAGCCCGAGAGGCAGTAACCCTATCTATTAATAATTTCCAATTGGTTTGGGAGTGATCTAGTAAAATGTGTAGACGTGGTGGTCCAACATAGGGTAGAGGGTTGGCTATGGTAGATCTTGTAGTCAGAGAGAAGGTGATTTTTCTTCTTCATATGTCTATTTTCCCCAACATTTGCAATCCATTCCTGTGATCAAGTTGAAGACAATAAAGAAGAGTGCAGAGCAATATGTGCAGTACTGGAAATACTAGACTTGTCTTCTAAGAGTTTATTTTTGTTAGTTGTTTACCTAGAAACATTGTCAATCATCTGAAGATGGAGGAGACATATTTTGAAGGAATGTCCTTCCTTACGACAATAAGAGCAGACCATCTTTTTCTTCGAGGATTTGGGAGTTTCCCTGTAGACTCATGGCTACACAGGATATATACTTTTTGAATCTACCTAGGCAAGAGAGCTCTGCATGGTTGCATCAGGTTCATTTTTACATCTTTTCCAAAATGAGAATTTAAGTAGATATCATGATAATGGTGTTATCTCCATGTTTATTTTCCGCGAAGAGTTTAGTAGTTCATAAGGAAATAGATATGGAAGAAATTCTTTTTTATCTAACATAATATTGTAGAGTTTTGTTTTTCTTATCAAATCATAGAAATGCATCCCTCTAATACAATGTATTTTTCAGGATACTTTGGGTGAACTTTATAGTAGGGCACGTGAGAGATTCAAACTCATATCTGAAAAAGTGATTCCCTAATTTCAATTTAAGTAATTCCCTAGTTTCAACTTATGTATTAGATTATTTATTAACAATACATGTGTTTGTGTTCTTTTACTTAAAATCAAATTCACATTTGGAATTTTAAGGGGAGGAAAAGACACAATATTTTGTCACTTTTCCTTGTATTCTCTCTTACTCCACTCAAAGTAGGCTCATACCCTTGCCTCCTTTCCCTACTCCCTTTGATCCAGTTGTCACCTATATTCCTTTCCTCCATTCAAGAAAGCTTTTGACATTGTGTTCAAGTAATTGTTTGTCTCGTAGGTGTACATGGGGCAAGCCATATTATCATATTAAAATAGAAACTTCTTCTATAGCATGTCCCAACATCATTTCACATGGAATTATCAATACTTAGGTAAGTGCATATATCATGCTCTCTACCTTCCTCTATTTCACTTTTTCATTTACTTTCATATTGTAGTTGTTTCTTTCTTAATCAAGTGGTAGTTAGACTTGTTCTTCTCCCTCCTCTCCTAGTGTATCTTACTTGTCATGAATTGATGCTTATCAGCTCTCTTTTCTCTTTGTTAGCATTGTTTGCAAGAATATTCCCATGGGAAACCCATGAGTATTTCCACTTTTCATCGATATAGGGGCATGTTGGGTTCCCACGATGGTTATCAAGCAAAGAATTATCATGTGGTGAATTCCATCCTTATGTCAGGGTACTTGCTCAAACAAAATTTTCTCATGAGTACCCTCCTATTTTCTTATGCATATTTTCTTTTCCAATTAGTGTCACCTTATTTTCTTTGTCTTCAATTGTTTCTTTTCCTTTCAATATTCTTCATGCAACTTGTTTCTATTCTATTCCATGAAGTATATCTCATGCAATGGGGGTAAAACTTAGTTTATGGTTTCTACACTTCATAGTGTATGGTTTCTACACTTCATATTGATCATACACATATCCCATCGCATATTGGTGTGTAGAGTATTTCATGGTGCATTTCCCATACACAACCTACACTAGGAAAACACTTAGGTCCTCCTAGTGATGGATCATAGTGTGTTGAAACCCCTCATTTTGAGTCCTTTACCTTAGTCTAGATGTGTGATTATGTCTTTCCATGTGATTTATAGTGTCATCATGCAACCCTATTTTGTGTTTATCCTTCCTTGGTCATATGTTTCTCTATGGTATATGCTTTGTCCAACACATTTAAGTCCCTCCCTTACCAGTTATGACCTCTCTTGGGCCTTGTGCACTAGTTGGGGTATTTTTTAGTTGAGGAGCCTCCCTTGGGTCCCCAAACTCCCTAATCGATTAGGGCGCACTCTTCAATGCATAAAATAAAACTAATTATTCATCATCCAAAAATTAATTTATACATGTGAGGGAGTTAGCATAAAAGAGATCAACTATTAACTGTTTGGAACCAATGTTGGGATGATGAAACAATGTTGGGATGAAATAAGGTCCAATGTATATCTAACTTACTATATACAATATGAAGCATTACTGCATGAATGCAATAGTGAACCCAACAATTTTGTGATACAAGAACTCATTTGTAAACAAAAAATGAGTGTGAACTAACTCAATCACATTCAATGGCATAACTAGAGCTTGTGCATGAGAAGGGCCAACTAAAATTTGACTCAAAAAATTGATGTGCGACTAAAATATATATCATAGAGGAACAAATATATACATATTGAGTTGAATTCTACAAATGAACATAGTGTATCAGTTTCTAACTATCAATGGAAAATTCCTTTATATCCCCACGTGATCGATTAAGAATTCATTGGAGTAGTTTCTAAATTTATTTTCGTTGAGGTAACCAAGAAATTTTCTACATTCTCAACTCTTAACATATCCAAACACGATTGTTGAATCTCATTTGATTTTGACATGAGGCTAGAAAGGGGTTGAATCAATTATGTTGGGTTCTAAATTTGGCTAAGTGTGAGGACTTGAATCGTGTAGAAGAGATACAACTAGGGTCATAGGTATGAACAATTAACTCTCAAGGTAGGTAGGTGTAGCTACTAGTGGGTGTTAATAGGTGTAGTTGTTGGTGAATGTTGGAAAAATATGATACCACCTTTTGATCTTGTTGAATTGAATCTTCAACTACATTCTTGATTAAGGAGAATCTCAATAGTTTTTTAAAAGTGGGAAGTTGTTCAAGAAGTAAGGGAGAAACTATGAAATGTGATCCTTTTGTCATTGTGTCTCTAGGAAAAGTCTCTTGATGCAAATGGAAATGGGAAAAACGAGGGGAAATATGGTGTCACTAATACCACTCTCTTCCATTTTTTAGCTACTCGATTAGTGATTTTTTTAAGCATGTGTTCAACCAAAGGTTATAAGTGCTCTAGTTCAAACATGGGGTTCAAATCTTTCAAATGGTTTATATATGAAAAAATATAGTCATCCCCATTCTCTACAACAATACATGTGACAAGTTCTATACTAAGTATTTCTTATTCTCTACTAACTCTCTTTTTAGAGTCAAAGTTATGTCCCAAAGTGCCTCGTCGATATCATTATGTCATCATGCTTCGAAGAGTGTTGTTTGGGACCCTTCCAAGCTATTTTTTGAAGGTCACATTTTCTAATTTTAATTTCCCATACGTATCTACCATGTATATAATGTCACTAAAGTTAATTTCCAAAGGAAATATATATAATCTCTCTAATTCATACAAGGAGTTATTTATTAAAATATATTTGAGCAATTCATTACCTACTATATCTCAAACATTCCAAAATTATAGTGTATCTATGTTGAATCTGCTTCAAAGTTGGATGAGAAGAGGAGGAACCTTGATTGTGTAGTCTAGTGGTTCTAGTTTGAGGTAGTACCGATGCAATTGCAACTGTCTCAAGTACAAGTGTAGTTCCTTTCTCTTTTGGTTGTTTATACAATGAGGTGTTAGGGCCAACCTCACTAGTCTAGTGTTGCATCCATGGACCATTAGGCATAGCAATGGGTTATGGGACATCTCTTGGAAAGGAAGGAAAGAGAATGGGATCACAAAGGAAGGTGGTAAATGGAGATGTGGAAAAGAGGGGATCCTAGGTGGCTTCAGGTTGGAAATAAAAAATTAGTGTGAGGGTAAGGGAGGTTAGGGTTTTGGGTAGCTTGATCAAAAGTGCCAAGAGGGTCATGTAGGGTATTAGTAAAACTAGTTTGGGTTTGAAAGGGATGTCTAATCTCTTGTCGGATATTCATTGTGTTGTTTGTTGGAGGAGAAAATATTTTGGGTTTCTCCTCAATGATCAGAGTTGGGGAAGGGGTTTTGTCATTGTCATATTGGATGTGTACGGTGAATTGAATTTATAGGGGGTTTGTGGGAATAATGGAGAGTAGGTGGGAGATGTGTCTTCCAAGGAGTAGAGAGTGTATCTTGAGAGGTCAAGTTGATGGGATTACTAGGTGGGCACAAGTGTGGAAAGAGGGAGTGTAAATAGGATTAGAATATGTACCTAAACCTGGAGTGATCTGATTTTTCAAGTTCACCTAGCTAGGCTTTAGGTGTCTTTTTCACTCGACATTTTAGAAATCACAATGTGCAAAGAAGGAAGGAGAAATTTCATGGAAAGATTTGCTTCACATCCATATATGATTTGATGACATTGTTGGCCTCCTCTATAGACGCTAGGGATGAATGGCCTCCTTTATCAACACTCCTCTGTCACGCTAGGGCTAGCTGGCCTCCTCTATCAATGCTCCTCTGTCCCCTTGGTCGCAGGTTATCTTGCTCTGTCTCTGTTACAGGGTTTGGGCAGTGCTCTATCTACCTCCAAAAGTTAGAAGAAATGGTCTACCTCCTCCAACAACTAGAATCTAAGATCGATAGTGTGGGAATAGGTGAGACCAGTGGACCTCGAATAGCTTCGTAACTAGCAATCAATCAAAGCCTTAGGCTCAGAAATATTCCTTAATCTATGTTGCAGGTTTGGGCAGTGCTCTACCAGCTCCTCCAATGAACTTTCGTAGGGTTTGGACAATATTCTACCTCCTCCAATAGCTAGGTGAAGCTATGATCGATGGCACGGGTGCGGGTGTGGGCAGGGGAAAATATAATTTGGTTTTGTTCATTTGATTTTTTATGTTTTGTTTTTAAATTTTTTATTATATATATATATATATATATATATATATATATATAT
>ML794814.1:170236-188193 GCA_009831015.1 Picea engelmannii | reverse complement strand
CATCATCAAAACGAATTACTAATAATTCAAGTGAAATTATCTTTTAAATTAAACAATATCAAAATAAATGCAATCTAAACAGAGTAAAGAATGCTCTGTTTTTAGTTACCATAAAACATGGTCAAACCTTGACAGGCCTGTTTCGTATCAAATGAAATTAAGCAATGATTCGAGTCATATGAGATACGATGTAATCATAATCAATAAAACCATAATCGACCAGAATAGTAATCAATACAATCAGAATCGAAATCACATAAGATATGATTTACCACAGCATAATTATAATCGATATCAATTGAATAGATTTGTCACAGCTGTAACAATATACATAAATCTTATGTCGTTTCAATCAGCAGTAAAGATAGGCGAGCTGTAGAGATTATGCATAAGATTCATCTTGTTGTAATCAAATATGGGACAACTGTTACGATATAGTCTAAACAAAACCAGTGTAACAGTATTGACCAAAAATCGCCATGGATTTTGATTGATGGGTGAAACATAGTCAAGATCCAACAACATTGATAACCATAAGCTGGACAGAAATCAAATAAAATCGGGTCTGAGCTAATTATAGAACAATTCATCATCCTGGGCATGATCATTTTTGTTTTGCAAATCCATCCGTAACTGAAAATACACTGTCATTCCAATTCAAAATAGAACAGGGTCGACTGACCACAACAAACTGAACGGCTGGGAGTTGTATGACTGTTACAATTTGAATCACTTCATGGTTTGGGTAACTATAAAACAAAACCTTTTTTAAACATAATCCAAATCGTATTCGGGCTGGTCAAAGTCAAATTTAAATAAAATTGTAACAGACAACCATCGTTTATGTGCATCATAACTGATTTGGATTAAAACATAGATCGTGTTCCAAAATGGAAATGCAAAACAGCTAGCAACAGAACATTCAATCGCAACCGATTTAAAACAATCAAATCCATATTATGATTTAATAGAATCAAAACCAAATCCAAACATAATTCGATTTACCAAAACAAATTATATACAACAGTGCATGCTTATGTGATAGAGCAGGCCAACGATGTACAGAGTTTATGAACATGCCATATAAATGGGTGAAAGTTATACCAGCGCGGTTGCTGAGGCTATGTCAATTTCGAATTGACTATTGTTGTAGCCGACTCGACATTTTTAAACAGAATTGAGCCAGTAGTTCGCTGCTTCTTATCCGTGGGTTGCACGTTCGCATTATGACCAGTGAGCTTTGCCACTTGATCTTCCAAAGCATGGATTCTGGATTGCAACATCGACACATCTAGGTAGTATCTCTCCAACGATAAACCACACTGATCGCATGGTGGAACAACTGGTTGAGCAGAAGAGGGTTTCGATGAGTCACCGAGGGTTCCACAAGGTATTTCAATGCCAGGAAAATTAGGATCATCCTGCAAACAAGGTGATAAATTCTTGACAAAGTCATATCTAGGTTTGTCACACAGCCCTTCTGAGTAGGGATACTCATTTGCGAGAAAACGTTCAATCTCTGAATCATAATCTTCACTAACCACGATAGGCTCAGGGTTGGCAGGGGTTCGAGGTTTATTTCTCGCCATGCGAGAGATCAATCGAGCATTTTTCTTACCTTTAGAATTAGCACCAGTTTTAGCTTTAGGTTTTTTGGCTGCGGGTTTAGTAATTTCGACCTGTTTGGTTACAGACATGGGCAAGTTCGTAGGAGAGTCGAGTAGAGGTTTGGGTAGCAAAACGATGTAAGGCACAGGGGGGAAAGGCTTGCTCTCGGTCACCATAGGTTTATCGACTTGTGGTGGACTTGAGTCTTCAAAGCCACTGTGACTGAGAAAATCACCCCAACAGTCACGATGTAATCCCAACTCATAAACCATAAACATTTTAATTAACCCCAAATGGAAGAGGCTGGTATCGGCCTGGCTGCATTTGTACCTTTTAGCCATCTTAAACAGACTTCTATGCAGGTAGTGTGGCAAATTGAGGTTGTAGCCTATAAAAACCATCAATAGACGAAGGTGAAACAAGAAAACGAACCCGTACCTGCCCTCGCAAGTAATGAATTGCTTGATTATCATTAGCAGGTCATGCCAGCACTGTTTTAACATTTTTTGCAGGCAAACCTTTGTCGCAGGAGTTCACCATTCGGGATTGGAAGAGAAATGTCCACGGGACATCTTCCACCTTGCAACTCTTCAACCACTTCTGTCCCGTAGAAGGCAGACTGGTAGCCGAGCTAAGAAAATGCTCATTAATCTCCAGTTGCACATCCCCAACTTTGGCTCGGCAGCCATCGAATGATAACGCAAATTGTCGAGCCACACTAGGGTTATAACCATCGAATTTCCTTATGAACGGGAGCCATCCACATTTCTTCAGGTCGCTATAAGCGCCATCGAACATCAACAATGCTTGGCAACCATTGGGCTCGACTCTTATGACTGGAGCCATGGCTTCTGTGCATAGTAGGGTTTGAATTGAACAAAACAATACACAGGGTCGAAAATGGTTACGGCTAACAACTGCACAGCTCAAAGGGGAAAGATTAATTGTATGCATGCGAAGGTGGTGGGATTACCACCGCCATGCAAAACATTAATGGCACAGTACCAACCCTATTTAATCAATCATAACCAATATTAACATTATTCGGCCAACCCAAGGTTTAAACGGTGGACGATTATATCAATGTGCCAATGTATAGTTTGAAACCATGATCGTTCAATGTAAAATCAAACCCACAAAACAACGCGCCAAGCAACGATTCAAACTATAAAATCGGAATCCAAAAGTTTAATCAATGTGTCTTTGTAAAACCTCAAACTATTGCCATTCCATATCAAATCAAACTTATAATATTACCAATGCGCTTGTTGCATAGTCAAATGTTTAGATTTCAAAGTTTTTAGAACATTGCAACAAAAGATCTCATAAAATTGATAGGTCAAGAGCTCATAACAATAAGGATCATAGCATATAAAACCAAAATCAATCATAACCCTTATAGGATCAAATGTAACCAATAAATTTTCATGCTCAATGGCTTATTAATCGAATTGCGCAATCAAAGTGAAATGGACATAGTTTGAAAAGATCACTCAGCCACTTAATAACAAACCAAGGGTAGGTGCCTTCCAGAATATCGATGAGAAGATGATAACAGTCCAAATAACAATGGAGGGGTTTTCACACTTTCAATTGTGAAAACTGAATCGAAAACAAATTGTAATTGTCGCAAGAAATAAATAAATGTCTAGTTGCAAAATGCGACGATGACTTGTCTTTTAGAAGACAATAGGTGTAGGCATCTTTTTAGGGTAATTAAAAAAAATGAATTGGCTGCCAACACCTTGCAAGTTCAAAATCTGAGCTATGTAGATCGAGAATTGGATATGTTCAACCGATGGGTGACGCAAAAAATAAACAACTCAAGCAAAAGCCACGAATAGTGTTGCAAATATAGAAATTGTTTTGCAAAGTCTCTTAAATTCAGGTATATATAGATCGACTACTCAACTAGCCATTAGTAGATGCATTTTGAGATAGGAAAAATATCTGTGGCAATAACGACGAACTTTCGTGGCAATAGCGATGAAAATCCAACCCAATTTAAAAAACATATTCATGGCAATAGAGACAAACTTTTGTGGCAATAACGACGAAAATCCCATCCAATTTTAAAAAAAAACATGAAACTAATGGAAACGTGGAAAATTTTTGTGGAATAATCCTCCCATATGTAGTAGTGTGGAATTCGATTTGTTTGAAACCTCTGGACAAGCTAGGATTTTCCATCTAATGGAAGAATGAATATCGACCATCCAATATACTTTGGTGAAATGTACTTCAAAATGTTGAAAGATTGTAGAGGCTGGAAGTCTCGAAGGATGAAGCTCCGAAGTAAATGACAGCCATCCATCTCAAATGTGCAATTAAAACATGACCGCCGATCTTGATAAGAATTAAGCACTAGCTTGGGTTAGCACTTAGACACCACCCTTTGTCACAGGTCAAGGTCATATTAAAAGTGGTGATGAGCTAAAGGGCCAATTGGGTTAACACCTGGTCACGGTATATGGTCACTTGGTGAAATAAAGTCCCTACGGGTTAAAACATATCAAAACCTGCACCTTATGTATCTATTTGTTGGTCACAACAGTGTGGTCATATGAAGAACAAAGGGGAGTTACAAGCTAAGCACCTGTCAATTCCAGGTACAGGAAAATGCACCAGATAGTGAAGTAACAACTTAATTCAGATCTATTGAGAACTAAGGATACGAGGAAAGTGTGGTATCGAAATAACGAAGTTGATCCATGACTATGATCGACTCTTAAAGGTTGATCAACATATATATGATGACGAATTAACCCTGTCACAATATTATATGAATAATAATGAAGGAAGCACAAATGGAGATTAAGTCTGTAGTAACGAGCCCACGATCATTTGAAAAGAATGGTTTGAAGGAATCTCATGTTTGAAATAATTAGTGATGGGTTAAAATGCTAAAACAATTTTCAAGGGATTTGAAGTCTTTAACAAACCATTAATAATAATAATAAAAGTTTTTATTATTAAAATAAATGAAAGGGTGCAATGATTCATTATCAAAAGATGCAATCATTCAAGTTCACATCAATTGGAAGACTATATAAACAAAGAAGTATGGTGAACAAAATATGTAGTTGAATTTGTTGAAGTATATATATTTATATATAATGGATTGAATGAAGGTTCATTATATCATATTGATGAATGTTTACAAGTTGGGTCTTGTATGAGGATTGGATTACTCATGTCTCAATTAGATAAGAGATCAACAAGATGAGAGTTGTTATGAGGGTTGGATTCCTCATTTCTCAGTTGGATCTGAGAACTACAAGTTGGGTCTTGTAATAGAAAAATGGGTCTCTCATAATTGTTTGAATATGAAGATTGATCTTATGTATTTATTCATGTTAAATAAATAAATAAAATACTTATTCTTTTATATATTGGTTGAGAAATTGAAATAAATATATGTTCAATTAATTTATGAAAAGTGGAAAATTGTCCAAAGTTTCGTGACACTGATTCACCCCTCTCAATGTCAAGTGTACATTTCAACATATTTTATAAAGGATATATGGAATTTTAAAGTGTTTTTGATTCCACATGTTCAAGCACACAAATGCACAAATGTTAAGAGCCCCATAGTTTAATTATTTTCATTAAACAAATATTGGGTCTATTACTTATCGATCCCAATCCAACAATATAACCGAGAGCTTATCCATCAAATCCACATCATATGCCAAGTCACGAGACAACACCATTACACAAGTGCACACCATCGTTGAGAGCCTTCGAGCTTCCAGGTGTCTATAGAAAGCACTATCGGGTTATAGGTAGCCAAGTGTTATAACAAACATTCGACATGTTGAAAAGGAGCTCACGGTTGAATTCGTTTTGGTTCCTAGTGGTTTTCTATTCCGTATTCAGATTCATGGTGTAGGGAAGACTGCAACAAAGATTTGTGATAATTTACAAAGTGTAGATTCGCAGAAAAGAAACTATTTGTCAGACACTAGAACAATCCATCTTGAATAATTTTATGATTGTCTTGGATGATTATTCTAAAGAACCTGCACAAAAAAACAAATTAATAGAAAATCTAAGGAGTCTAAGGAGAAGACTGAGCATTGGGTCCAAGAGATCGAGGGAAGGAATTTTTTACAATCAATTCATGGAGATCGAGAAACTCAGAGTTACAAAGAAAAGGAAGGGCTAAAAAAAATTAAATTTTAGTTGAAGCTTTTGGAAGAATAAGTGCAACATATACTCTGAGTTTTCTACAATTTTGATGGTACTTAGGGTTTCAGTGCAGAAACAGAGTTGAAAGTTTAATAAAGAAAAAGATGAGTATGAATCATAGTTTTGGAAGCATGTAATATTGAATATATTCCATGAACAACTTTTTTTAAACCTAATGAAGCAAGGTATTACCTAAATTTCCTACAGTGAATTTATTTCAGGCATGTAATACAGGTGCTACCAGATCTTTGTAAATGACTACCTTTTTGCATAGATTTTGCATTGGAAATTTCCAGTTGTTACAAGGATCCCAAATCTCTGGAGGTCATCAAAGCTTATATATCCACCTTTCAAAATTTGTTACATATCCTCTCATAAGGATTAAGGTTGAGCTTTAAAGGGTCAAGGTCTAACTAGAAAAGTGGATTTTTTCATCTAGACTAGGTTTTTCTGTTTCAAGTTAGTTAGACCTAACTGAAAGACAAAGATATAATATTTTCCTTACTTGGAATATAATGTATCGAGCGTTAGTTATTGGAACTGAATTTTTTTGTAAATAATGTATTATATATAAATGTAAGATCCAAAGACTCAAAAGGGAGTGGAGTGGAGTGGGTTTTTCATCCTTAGGCTCGAGAGAGGCTTTGAGGGGCATGATTGTGTGTGCTATATTGTAAGTCAAAGTGTCGATGTCTTTATTTTTCTTAACATGGAAGATTCATGAGAGCTATTTATATTAGATCATATTTTTTTGTTATCCTTTATTCTTGTTTGAATGGATTACCATATTGAGAAACAATAGTTGGCCACTGATGCTAGATTCCTGAATAACAAAGAATTTGTTGTGATTTCCTATCATTAGTGTATTTCATTTCAAGTATTTTTCCATTCATTTTTCAGGAAGAATTTATGTTCAATGGGTGTTCTACCTTTTGTTTGTTCTCCTTTATTCTCTCTGCCATAATTCAACTTTCTTATCTGATAGGTGGCTTGATTTCGTTGGGTCAATAAGATATTTATATGACTCCATGCTCAATGGTTTAAATAATTGATCAACATATATTTTATCTAATTTGTTGTCTTTCTTTTTCCTCATCTGGTCTACTTACATGATCCACCTTCCATCAAATCAATCATTGCAATAACTAACATGTGCTAGGCATGCCATCCCAACAATCAGAGAGCATCTTCTAATGCTAACAGATACAACCCTCGGAAGTAGATAAATAATTATGAGAATGCTAAGCCTCTCATTGCAATCTGTATTTGAGATAATACATAGGTACAATAAATGATTACAAATAATCGAAAGATACAAAATATTTGGACAAGTTAATTAATACCAAATTTATATTGAAAATAAGAATTTGGAGATTAAAAATGGCATATGAGAAACCATGTTAGTATATAGTCATTTCAAATTAGGAATTTCAAAATAATATGACCTATGTTGATTTAACAACTTTGCAAATTCACAATCAGAAGAATTGTACCAAAATTTGTTAGCAAAAGTATCTAGATCCTATAATTGTGATAACACCCATCCAAAAAGCGTGGGGCATGTGACCTTCCTAAGTGACCCATAGCTTCTTTATCCCCTATATCAACTTCTCTCTTAAAAATATATGAGAGTTGAAAAGCATTCAAATATGGGTTTTATTTCTTGAAGAAAGACCATTACAAGTTTTTCAATGCCTAGGAAATCAAGATCTCCTTTGAATATGTCATCCCTACATTATTTATGTTTAAATATAAACGAGTAAAAAAAAAGTACAATAACTTGACTCATTATAACTTGGATAAGAGGGGACCCAAGCTACTTGATATATACATTTAACACCATTTGAGTAGGCCAAAGTCCATTAAATTTCCCTGTTATCATTCTAGGTGTCTCTTTAGGTTGTAGATCAAGAGAGCCTGGTAAATTGATCCAAATGCTCAAAAATATATTGAAAATTGGATCAAAGATGAATAACTCACACACTCAATCCTTCATTCAAAACAATTTGAACATACTTGGACAAAACAAGGCTCTCAAAATATATTGATCATATGGTTTGTAAAACTTAGGTGGATGGAGAGTTTTAACTATGTCAACAACATCACATATATTGAAAACACATGTGAAAGGTTGAATATAACCAAAAAAGACTTGTGATCTTAGTTTACTAATGCAAAGATAGGATAACAATCATCAATCATTAAGTAAACTAGGAAATGAACATAACATTCAACTCACAAGTGCAGGATAAGAAAGATTAATAGAAGTCTGAACAATATCAATGAAATAAGCTTATCATTCCAATATATATATCAAGCTATTTACAACAAAATAGTGTCTAAAAGTCTTCAATATCGAACCCCTTACAATGATGCCTCAATGGGCTTAAATATATTTTACAAATTTGACTATGATCCTCAAAATATGGATCTGAATGACACCTATCAAATCAAATCTAAACTGATTAAAAAAGGTAGGATGCAATCCTATTTCTAAGGGATAGGTATCCCATCCAAATTCCAAAATTTAGCTATACTTGAGCTTCCTTGTGGCTGTAGAATTCCTTCATTGCCTTTATCTAACACCTGGAGCAATGACTCATCCATTAAATGCTAAAAATCAGGTCAACTTTGACCAAAACTCTTACAAGCATAAGGTTGATAAGTTGGTAGCGCACTACATAGAGAAAACACAGTATGTGCTACAAACTCTTGTAGGTGCCAGTCTTTCCCAAAAACTTCAAAATTACTTGAAAAATGCTCTCGAAGGCTGAGATTTTGTCTCATCAAAACACATATTACTGCAATTTTCTATCCCTATTGATATTACTCACACTTCATCTCAATATTCATATATCCATACATTTTCCTTAAGGTAATTTCCATACACATTCATAAGACTTCAAACATCTTAGTTCATCATAGGTCGGAATCCATTAATCACAGAACTTTGAAACAACCTCTGACTCAATCACCTTGCTTTGGAGAACTAGGATAAGTAGTTTCTTTTAATAAGATAGCCAAATTATTCTTGCTAAGTATATTCTTGGCCAAATATAAGTCTTTAGCTAGCTTTCTATTGTTTGCTCTCAAGCTGAGGTTCTGTTTGTACACGTTAACCAATTGTTTCCTATGAATCATCTTTTTTCTGATGTTCCTCTTTAGCTGGTTACACTCCCTTGCTAATTCATCTATTTTACATGAGAGTTCTCTGTCAAGTGTGACATTCTCCTGATGTAGCTTCTGATTCTTCTCCTGAACTTCTTTGAGTTGTCTGTCTGCATCATTGAATAATTAAGTCTGATTAGATTTAGGTCCTTGATCTTTCTCTGGATCTGACTCTGGTCGAGATTCACTCAATTGAACTATGGCCTCAAGTTCTTTCTTTTCAAGAAGAGAAACTTTAAATCTTGATAACCTAGTTCTAGGCTTTATAACATCAGTGCTTTGATGAGATTCCTTTTCTAATACAATCTTTCTCCTAGATGACCTTCTAAGTGCTAGTGTATTAATTCCATCTTGGATACTCTGAGGATTATCTTCAATCTCCATTGGAGGAAACTCCACATGAGGCTCTGTTTGTTCTTCAAGAACCACCTCTTTAGCCTTTCCTTTCCTTTTATTTCTTTTATATACTTGGATAGGTAAAGGTTCATGAGGAATGTGTTCTTGAGGGGACTGTGGTGTTTCAAATGCAAAGGGAACGATGAGAGCTGAAGGTTGTGCTACTTCAAGTGAGGGGGCAGAAGGAGAAAAATACTGTGGTATTTCAGATGATGGGGCAGAGGGAGGAGTGGGAGGTGTTTCAGTCTTCCTCTTAGGAGTTTTGAGTTTTGAAGGAGAAAGAGGTAAGTCAATTTGGTAGTTATATACAAACAGGAAAGTGGGCCAATCCTTCCCTTCCTTCTTCAAATGTTCAATGACTATGAGCTTTATTAAAGCATGGTGAAAAATGGACTTTTGAAGCTTATTAAATTTTCGTTGTGCAAATGAAATCATCCTTTGATAACTCATGAAAAGGAAAAAAGGTAAGTCTATTTCCTTCTTACCAGTGAAGTGGAGAAGAAGTTTGAAATGGTATTGCAAAATCCATCTATACTTTCCTTCACAGGTAAAAAATCTCTGAATGATGAAGAGAGCTTTTCATATTCCTCTAACAACCACTTCCTTGGCACACCTTTCACCAAGTCATCTCCCCTATGCCCAGGCTTGAGCATATCTTGACACCAATCCTCCTTTTCTAGTTTCCTTTCCTTGAACCATAGTTCCCTGTCCTACGGATCTCAGTCACCTCTGCAATCAAATTCATTTCCAAATGGATTTACAAGGGTCCAACCTGTGTTTTACCATTCTTATAATTTTTCACAAAGTCTTTTGAAACCTCCAGATGGTATCCTTCTAGCTTATTAAAAAACCTCCAACATCCCATGCGCTTGAAGGAGTCTACATGGTTAGGGTATTTTTCAATCAGAGTGGTATCAATGGGCTCAAATTTGACCATAGAGCCTAACCTCTTCCTGGGGATGGGGTCTTTCCTTGGATCCATGAGATGTGTGAGTACCTACTGTAAAAACTTCTGCACAGAAAAAATTAGAAGAAAACTTCTAAGTACAAACAACTTTACTTGTTCTGCAAACCTTAGTACCTTTCCCTTTGATGGAGAGCTGCAGCTGTAGAAGAAGGATTCCACACTTTGATGATGGTATGAGATCCTTAAAAACCTTCTTGATATACTTTTTTACCTCGAAAGATTTCAAATTTCAAAACCGAGTTTCCCCCCCGAGTTGGTAGCGCACCATGTATGAAAATGATGAGTTTCACTGACAACTGTCACTAAGTTGGTAGCACTTAAGTACAAAAGTAACCAGCTGTGCTACGAACTCATCATCGTGAAGAGTGATGATATAATGAAGGTAAAATCACGACTTGAAATCATAATGATGTCTTATTAAGGACCAAAACCGACTCTTATGATTCCTGACTCACTTTTAGGAAACAAATGACTTGTCCTTTGACATTATAAACCTAGGACAATGACCTTGATGACCACTTAGTCATATATCAACCTCATTTGACATGACCAGGACTTGATGACTAGACTCAATAAAGGACACATTTATTGAATGACTCAAGAGACTAAAAACTCAATTAACCACTTAAGACTTAAATAAAAATGAGTTTTTATTGGGAGATAACATTCCCTATAACATAATTTTCTACAAACAAGGATTCATTGATATAAGTGTTTGATTTCACAAGGATACAAGGAGTTGCTTCAATATGTTTAATGAAAGAAGAGGAATTCCCACTCTTGTTCTACTTGGAATTTTTATCTATATATATTTATATAGGGATTTGACACTACAACTAACTGGTGGGGCAACTTTAAATATAGTTAACATTTTTTCAAATTAAACTCAAATATATAACTTCAAGGTATTCATCACATGTGGAGATTTGAATTCAAAATCAAGAGCCTAAGGAGAAACAAATTAGGAGGAAATGACCATTTCTTAGCCCCAACTATAGGGACTGTGACCAAATTCTCCATAACACCAAAATCCCAAAATTAAAAGAATATAATAAGATCATGAAACATAAATACGTATATGATTTAACTTGTGAGATATCGTCTAATGATAGCACAAAGGTCACATGATATGATTGTTTCAAAACTAGTGGTTTGAAGAGTTTCATTATATCAATATATCAATACTCTCTTCCTTGTGTATCCACTCTTTTTATTTATATTTGATCCTCATAGGTGTTGATTCGGGAAGCCAAGGAGAATATTATTCACTTTTGGTGGAAATTTCCCTGGAACAAAATGTCTCCTTTATGAAATATATTTAATTTCCAGATTGGGCATACAAAGACTTGATCATCTCAATATTGATGTAATACTCCATTCCTAGATATTTCATTGCACAATCCTTGTTACCCATTATTAGAAGGGAAGGGGATTGAATAGTGGAGTCATTGAAAAGGGCCAATCTCCCCCAATCCATGTATATTACGTATTCAAAATGAAGTATTTAAACTTGCCCATCATTAATCACCTTATGGTGATTTAGAATAAAAAACAAGAAAAGGGGAAACACATAAAAATAAATACCTTGTGTAGTTGAGGTATGGAACTTGGAACTTGCAGAAGGAAAAAAAATCCAAATTTGTCATATGGGATTGTGTGCATTTGAAGGTCATCCTTAGTGAAACTAGGTGGTGATGGTACAGGAGAATTATTTTTCTTAAAATGAAGATACAAATATTTTAAAAAGAAACTTTATGTGCATGTATCACTAGTTCCTTGTTTGAGTATTACCTTTCTAGAAGAGGATCAACCACTTTCCTTGCCTTGTCTTTATCTATTTGGTATAGAAGATCATGAGAAGATAAATTAAATATTCCATGAATAGTCAAAAATATGGTACGCATGAAAAAAGGGCTATAAGTATCCATAAATATAAGTATCTCGAAGTGATGAATAGAGTGGAACTATTTAGTTCAACATTAAGAATGTTTCGCCTTCAAAGGGTTAGGAAATTCCAGAGGCAATAGTATTGGGAAGTCACTAATAACCCAATATAAGGCTCTAATAAGATGGCTGGCACTTTCTTCAAACATTTGTCATGTTCATAGCCATTTGATTTAATCCTTATGCAAAGTGCATAGTCACTTCCATGTATTTCAAAGTTTAGTTTTATTTCAACATTAAAACCAATCATAATTCAAGGATTTGTAGCAAGCCAAAACATGGATTTGGTTGTGACCAATTTATTGTTGCATATTCCATGCACCAAAGGATAAATTTATGTCATATGTACATTGATTAAAAAACATGTCTACATATACTTGACATTAGCTTTTAAACTCAATTGGTAGAGTCTTCTCTCGAGCGAAAAGGTTCAATGTTATTTAACTTGTCATTTGAGAGATTGCAGTGAAAACAATATGTGAAATGGACTCATCATACATAAGGGAATTTGTTTGACAAACAAAGTCTTATTTTCACTTTTCATTTGCATGTAGATTATTTTGAACCCTTGCACATATGTTTTTTGGTATGAACCTCAAAATCCATGGTGAGAACATGGTTTCTTAATAGACATGGAGTTATGTTTGAACCTTCAACTATGTGACTAGTGGCGACTATTTCCAACATCATCCCCATGAGGCTTGGTCTGATCAAGAAATCTCAAATTATCCCACACCATTTTTTTTTTTTTTTGTTCCAAGTGAATGTAAGATTAAATCAAATTGAAACATATCCAATAGGATAAATTAAGCAACTTAAAAGTTAATACACACTTGAAATATCCCTAGTTTATTGACAAACATTTGTGCCTATGCATAGAGTCCTTTGAGTCAAATTCAAATAATGAAAGAAATTCACTATTAGTCTTTGTTAGCACTAGAAGTCACCCTCAGATTGCATAGAAGGTAAGACTAGTACCCATCAGTTTATACAGTAAATGTAAATGAGTTTTAGCTGATCAAATGGAGAGGACTCAATGATAATAACGTTCTAACTCATAAATATGGATTAGCACTCATAAGCAATTGAGGTATGGAATCAACTCCAGTCAGTAAGTTGGAGTAAGGGTGAATAGAGGGAAGAATTTGGTGAGGAGAGTGTAGAGGTCTATTGTGGACATCAGTTATTCCAGTAGCCTAAGGAGGAAAAACTTAAACACAAGATCCTCTTGAATTCAAATCTCAAGGAAACTGAAAGAAATTATAACAACACTATAATATAACATTCATCATAATACAATCATAAAAATCCATGTGAATCAATCAATCATGAACTCTCTCAGTATCATAGGAAAATAAGATGGAGCAAGAAAGATGACTTAGATTAACCAATATGTCTCAAAAACAAATACATAACCAAAGAACCAGTGTTCTTCATCAAAATATTACAATAGCAGGGAGCCTAGCTCAACCATTCCACCTAACAAAATATCAAAGTTGTCTATAAATACCCACCAATGTTGCAACCACCAGAAGTGTGATCGGACCACTGCCTTCAAAACCTTCAGTCGACACCTTCTCTGTCAGATTGTGAAGGTTTTCTCATGTAAGACATGAGCTAGGCGTAGTTATGTGCTTTACAGGAAAAATTTCCCATAAGGAAGCTTCAGATCGTCAGCGTGCCTTCATGGCTGCTCTCTGGAACGATTTCCATTTATGGGGTGAGACGAGGTCTTAACTACCACCTCCAATATTCAGGATAGTAACTATTTCAGTAACTATGTTCACTAGGATCATGATAGGGCTTGACACTAATGAATTTTTTCGTGTGGTGCCATACGAATTTTTCGAGTCAATCTCAAAGTCTCAATGCCAAGCAGATCTTCTTATGTGACCAATACGGATGCTTTCAGTCTTTGGTGCAACTCCTCTCCATTGCTCCATCTTCAATGTGACCTAGAGCCATGACCCTATGAAATTGCATGATTGCGGGCGTGACCAAGGGTGGTTTGAAAGCAAACTGATTTTGTCCCCTCAATTCACCATGAACTTCCACGCGTCCTTTTCCAAAAACCACGGTTCCGATTGCGGCCTGCCCTTGAAGTTTTAAAATGTGTGCACCTTCCAACCCCGCAATGGAGCATGACCGTTGATCTTATGATCTGAGATGAGACTTCCTGATCAATGACCTAGCTCTGGCGCTTTTTAGATTGATGAATATGATCTTCCCCTTCAAAACAATGACCGAGATTTGCTTCGCAGATCGGCCTTCAAGAATTTCAATTCTCAAACTCCATTTGTCTTCTATTGCTTTTATCCAGAGCGAAGGATTTGGTGACACGTGGCTCCTACTGATTGACGACTCAGATTCTCTTCGGGTGCTTCAGGACTTCAGGCACTTCGGCCACTTCGGGCTTCGGCCACTTCGGGCTTCGGCCCTTTAGGACTTTGCAATTTTTCTCATTTCAAATATCGCAAAGCTCATTTACTTGAAGGCTTGGATCGACTGCCACCTAACCCCTTTAAGATCAATGGTTCATACTCACTTCGGGGCCTTTTTCTATGGTGATATAATTCATGCAAGTTGGCACTCCCAAATGCCCGTGAGCCACTAATTTGGACTATTCTAGGAATCTTCATCGTTGAAAGATTAAAACTACCTTTTGCTTATGCTTCAATCCCGAAACAGACTGCTAAGAAAGCTGCACTTTGTGTTCATGTCTGCGGCCTGCATGATCAAGGATTCAGACGACTGGTTGTGGGATGGGAAAATAGGGAGACCGAGGAACTTTAAACACAGAGGGGGGGAAATGAAAATGATTTTATGAGCTGAAGGGGGAAAAAATCAAGACCTGGTCTGCGAAAAGGAGAGACACATGGAAAAATTACAGACTTAGGTAGAAACCAAAAAACCACAGGACTCTGTCAAGTTCATGTGATAACATTTGGCTCCACAGGGGATGGCATGCTCCCTGCGAGATGCCAAGAACAAGTAGTTCCAGTGCCTTAGCTGTTGGGTTATCGATTCGATCTCAAAACATTTCGCTGAAGGCCAACATGTACACTATTCTACTTAAAAAAAGGAAAAAAAACACACATGCTATAGGAAGAGCTTATTTATGTACAATCCTAGGCTAGTTGATTTTTACAAAGTGTTAGGTGAAATAAAACGTCCACCATAACCACCCAGACTGTTTGGTAATATGGTTATTTTCTTCACAGCAAATGATCCAAAAAAGGTTAGGAAAATATGACAGCGGAATGAGAACATGTCTTGGAACACTGAAATACCCCTAAATGATGATAAGATGAATAATTTTGCAGGCTCCAATTCTTTTGGAAAATATAGCTCCATATACAACCCCACAGGGTCACAAAATTTATAATCGAGAAAGCTCGACTGGTAAGAAATTACCTCCTGCTCTTCATGGTTACTCACCCATTGTTTGATGTTCTCAGAGTGTATAGGTGGGTAGAGGACTGACATGGGTTGACTGATCCCAGGTGATACTTTCTCATTTATAGGTTCAAGATGGGAGATAAACTGCACCTTTAGCTACTCCATTTCTCCTTTGTCTGCTTCGATAACATCTGCTAGCTGAGAGAAAGAAGTCTCTTCATGTATATCCATGGATGGATCTTCCTCTCTATCATGCTGCTTAGTGTCTTTTGCAGGCCCAAGATGGTTGATTTCCACACAATGCTCTTCCTTAATGTATAAAGGAAAAGGCTCTATAGTATGGTCTTGGAAATCCTTCATATCCACATCGGACTCAGATTCATAGTTATCATACTCAGGCTGGTTGCTCCCCAAGTTAGAAAAATGTGGTGTAGAGATCTACTTCTCTTCATCTGAACACTCATTAAAGAGGGGTGAGCACAAAGCGCCTCTATCTTGCAAAAAAGGAGTGATCTTTTGATTCTTCTCTTCGATCCTAGGTAGAAATACATTGTAGAAAACCTCTTGAAGGAAAAGAGAAGAATCCTCCTCCACCACTATATATTCCTCCAAATTTGAGATAACAGGTGTATCAGGGGCAAAAAATAATACATCCATGGCTATGTAATCATCAACACTACCAAAAATCATATTTGGGAGCATGGAAAATCTCTTCTCTTCATCGTTTTCGCTAGGATATCCATAAAAAGTGGGTTGCTTTTGGTCAGTATCTGCAAGACTTTATTCTTCATAAGCAGGGCTTCCCAAAAAAATTGTTTCAAGGACCGTAATATCCTCTTCATCTCATTCATAAGAGAAGCAAGCATGATCTGCCTCCAATTTTTCAATTTTTGTAGAAAGTGCTTGTACCAGTTTCACCAACTCATCCGAGGTATACCCCTCCTACTCATAGATTTCATCCTCATAGATTTCATTCTCACAACTTTCATTTTAAACAGTCATATGTTGAACGTAGTCTTTATATTCTTCACAACAATTATTATGACAAATTAAATTAGAAGAATAAACTTTTGACAATGCCTATTGAAAGCTACATGAAATTCTCCCAAGGAGGAGATGCTAGCAGGGGGTAAGGAGTGATACCATTCACAAGCATATCCTTCTAATGAGAACATGAACATATTTAATAATACATCCTCATGATGTATCTCCTATTGATGCATGAGTTTATGAAACTCACGGAGATGATCTGCAAGGTTGTCCTCTTTACGCTCTCTAAATATGGGCAAAGAATCACCCCATTCATCCATAGTAGGAACAACATTAGGAAAACTAGGATCAAAGGAGAAATTAAAATGGGCAATTCTTCTAGCCAAGATTCTTTCCATTTTGAACTAGTGGAATTTCCAATCGATTCTTTAATCATGGAGTATCCAGGTGAATGATATGCAGTCTGAATGTGTCTAGTCTTTGTTCACCATCAAAGATTAGATCTGATCATTGTCAATATCCCAGGGAACTTTCAAGCAGAGAAAGAAACTGCTAAAAGCCTTCTCGATAAAAATTCTTTGGGTTAGCTTTGGGTGTGATAGAGGCAGTCAAAACTGAAATAGTGGAGTCGCCAGGTGCAAGTGCAATCTTCAATGGTTTTGATATCTTATGCTCCTTCATAATCAAAAGCTCTTTGTCATTCTATCCCAGGGAAATGTCTTCAATTCATTCTTCGAAAACAGAGCCAGAAATGTTAGCACTATAATTCACCCTCAGATTGCATAGAAGGTAATACCAATACCCATCATTTTATACAGTAAATGTAAATGATTTTTAGGTGATCAAATGGAGAGGACTCAATGATAATAATGTTCGAACTCATAAATATGGACTAGCACGCATAAGAAATTGAGGTCTGGAATCAACTTCAGTTAGTAAGTTGGCGTAAGGGTGAATAGAGGGAAGAATTTGGTGAGAAGAGTGTAGAGGTCCGTTGTGGACATCAAGTCTTCCAACAGCCTAAGGAGGGAAGTTTCGGCCAGTAGAAATGTTTCTGTAGCATCGCCACTGTCTTTTCAACACCAAAGTGTCCTGCCACCCGACTGTAGTGGGCTTCCCAGATCAGCTTCGCTCGCTCACTTGATGGAACGCAGATATGGCCCAGACGACACAACAACCCATCCTGAAGATGGAAATTATCGACCACTGCATTTGCACCCAACATTTGGTAGGTGGTGGCGAAGTCAGGGTCTTTCTCATAGAGTTGGGGCCATCCAGATGTCTCATGGCCGCA
>ML794814.1:128011-151058 GCA_009831015.1 Picea engelmannii | reverse complement strand
GGGGGGGGGGCAGTTTTGAAATGACTTGAGTCCTTTCAGGGTCAATGACCATCCCTTCATTGGATACAATGAATCCGAGCAACTTGCATTGTTCTACTGTAAAGACAATTTTTTTGGGATTTAAAGAGATGCCGTATTTACGACATTGTTGTAGAGCAGATCTTAGATGAGCTAAATGATCTCCTTTATTTTTTGAGAAGACAGTAACATCATCTAGATAGACTACTACAGATTGATTGATAAGATAGCGGAAATCAATATCCATTGCTCTCTAAAAAGTGGCACCAACATTTATAAGACCGAAGGGCATCTTTCTATAAGCATAAGTACCCCATGGAGTACGGAAAGTGGTTTTCAGCTGGTCTGGGGGAGACATAAGGACTTGGTTATACCCTGAAAAACCATCTAGCAGTGATAATCTTTCAGAACCGGATACTTGTTGGAGAATCTGTTCCATGGGAAGAATAGGGTAGTTGTCTTTATTAGATGCTCGGTTTAAATTTCAAAAATCGACACATAGTCGGATTTCACCACTTTTCTTCCTTATAGGGACAATATTAGAGACCCACTGTGTATGTCTTACTAGGAAGATTATCTTAGCATTCAAAAGTTTGTTTAGTTCTTACTTGACCGTCGGTTCAAGTTTTGGGTGCATTTTTCTTAACTTCTGTTGAAAAGGTTGAGTCTGGGGTTTCATGGAAATAATGTGTTGTATGATGTTAGGATCAAAGGTTTTTAGATCGTCATATGTCCAAGCAAAGACATCCTTAAATTCTTCAAAAAACAACTTAATAAATGACGAATTTTCTTACTCAGAACATCCCATTCCCAAATTGATGCATTGTGGGTTATCTTTAGTTCCTAGGTTCACCTTTTCATGGGTCAAAGAAGAACTATTCGTTTTACAATTCACTAATTTTCTGAATTTATCATGCAAATCATAGAACTTTTCTAATCTTACCACAGATTTTGGGATAGAATTTACCAGATCTGATGTTGATTCCGAAGATCTTGGGTCTAATATTACCATAAAATTATGAAGTTCTTCGTCATGGGTACCTTCATCAATAACCGCACCTTGGAAAGTATCTTCCATGTGTAGAAAACTGATGATCTGTTGATCATCATCGAAAACTCTCCAATTAGTGATGTTGTCCGGGACAGATGGTCTGAACAACAACTTGATGGAAAACGCATTTGGAGAAAGGCCTTCTACAATAAAAAGTTTAGAGGCGACATTAGCTAACAAATCAGCCTCAGAATTATTCAATCTCGGAATAGAATTAATGTTAAATGTAGAAAATTTGTTCATTAAATTCCATACCTCAGTTTGATATCTTTTCAGATGTGAAGATAGGCAGTGAATAAAATTTCTTACCTGTCTAACCACAATTTCTGAATCACCAAAGACTGTTAAATTCTGAACTCTCAAATCTAGTGCCTTTCTGAGACCTTGCAGGAGTGCCTCGTATTCGACCGTATTATTTGTGCATTCAAATTCTAATCGGAAAGCGATCAAAGTTTTGTTACCTGCTGGATCAATGAGCACACATCCTATGTCGGCTCCTTCCTTAGACTTAGATCCGTCGAAGTAAAGAGACCAGATATGATTTTCATCAGCTGTATATGACACCTTAGAGAGGGCTATTGACTGTGTACATGTCATGAGTTTGGGCTGCTGTTTCGGGTCAATAATGGTCGAGGTTTCAACCACGAAATTGCCGAAAAAAAGTGTTCATTCCCTGCACTTCGGGTGAATTGGCGGAAGTAATGAATGGTTCATTAGGATCATTTAAATTAGTTACCTTAAGCTTGAGATAAGGCTCACGATTGATCTTGATTTTGTTAGGCTTTCCATTTTCTGGCAGCCATAAGTGAGACCAATCTGTCGCAAAATAACATGTAGCTATTCGGACCAATCCCTACTTAAAAATAAGCCATATACTTCAAGGATATCAATGACAATAATATCAATAATCTGATGGACTTTAGGATTAGATGATAATCTGATAAGTACATTTTTTAATTCACCTATTACTTTAACACTGGTCCAATCAAGCTAAATAATTTTCAGACTGGAAGGTTGAACTTCAGCATTGAATTTTTGGCAGACAGACCAAGGAATTACGTTTGACGATGCACCTGAATCTACCATACAATTATGTACATTCCTATTGAAAATTTCAAAAGTCAACAAAAAGGGTGGGACATTTATGCGAGTATTAACAACAAAAGTTTGATGTTTTTTAGTCCCAGTCCCTGGAACTATTTTATCTATATTTGTTATGCTTTTTACAACAAGGTCTCTTTTATCAAAGGACTGTAGAGTCGTTTTAACGGAGACCTTTTGAGGTGTTTTGGGGTTGTTTTCTGCAAATCTGTTGTTGTTTAGATTGTTGTTTTCTGCAATATTCTGCAGCATCTTTTGCAGAAGAAATTAAAATTTCAATAATTCATAAACATAAATATTAGCTCTAAGTTTTTTTAGATCCTCAATCAAATCATACTCTAAACTTGGAGTTGCTGAATTTTGTTTAGTTTCAATTGGTTTAGACTGTTTTTGAGGTGCATTAATCCCAATTTCAGAAGAGGATTTATTCGTTGTTTTACTTCTGGTATTGTAAGGATGCACTGTTTCGAAATTGGCTTGAAAGATACTATCAAAAAAATGCCCGAAAATGTTGGGAGAGGATTCATCCTCTTCCACTATTTCTTGTTCAACCACGTCTTCAAGAATATCGGGAGGAACTAAGTTATCATGTGCTTCCAAAATTGTCTGGATAGCAAACTGTAAGCTTTCTAGATTTAGGCCTTTAGAATTTGAGTTAGGTCGGTTTGTGGGAAAAGGCTTTCTGAAAGGGGGTTTGTAAGGCCCTTTGCTTGAAGAAGATTCTTCGGCCGATCTCCTTAGATCTATAACTTGATTTGACAACTTCTGAATGACCTTGTGTAAACTTTCTAGCTCTGAACCGTCTGATTGAGTTTTGGTTTGGGGAGGTCTAGGAAGAATTTCTGTTTTCTTCTTGGAAGATGAGGTAATCTCTGCCTCGTTACAGATATTGTCCTTTAGGCTGAGGATATCTTTTTCAATTTGGCTTGCCTCCTCGAAGGCTTCCAATAATGTTGCTTTCTTAGACCTTTTGACCCAGATTGCTATGTTTTGGTGTAGGGATTTCATGTAGTATGTGACGATAAGATTTTCAGCAGGTATTGAATCCGTGGGGATTCGATTCTTTAATGTTAGAAACCTTTGATTAAAGTCTTTTATTTTTTCTTTGGGGTTCATATTTAAACTAGAGAGTTCCATGACTAAGACTTTGGGATATTTTTCGTCTCCGAATTTCTCAAGGAAACAAGATTCAAATCTATCCCAAGATACAATGGTGTGGGGTTGTTGGGCAAAGTACCAGGTAGAGGCATTGCCTTCAAATGTGTACGGAAAAAGTCTACATACTACGTCTTCATGTTCTACACTTCGGAGTCTAATGGCTAGCATGAATTTTTTAATATGATCCTCAACGATCTTCTTGGAATCTGGATCAAATTTAGAGAGCCATTTCTCTATATGTTTAGGAAAAGGATGTTGGGGTCCAGGTATGGTCACTGCATCTTGATCGAGCCAAGGTATGGTGAGATTATTCGTATTTTCCATAGGCGTGGGTGGTGTCGAAGGCTAAGATGAAGAACTACCTTCGTCTAATGATTCTTCTTCTGAAGAAGATGGAGATGAAGGGGGTGGTGATGGTGGGATACCAGATCCTCCGACTGTAGGAGTGAGGATGTGATCTGGATCTGTAGGGTTTAGGGTAAGACCAATGCCTTCAAGTTGCTCCCTAATATCAGAGAAGTCTAATGGTTGATTTAATGGCCAACTTGGTTGTCTGATACGGGCCAAAGCACCATATGTCCTTAGAAGGGATTGACAAACAATTTCTTGTACGTCGGCCCCTGGGGGGTTTGGTGTTACTGTTTCAACGACAATCCGTGGATTGTCGTTTGATGTGGTTGTTGTTTGAGAGACAATGTTGTACTCATAACGACTTCTTGTTACTATAGGTGAGTGGGTAGGTGGGGGAGGAGTCTTGTGACCTCCACGTTCCATCAATAGTGTTCACGCCCTCCTTCTAGCACCATTTGTTAATGAGCGAAAATGACCACTCGTCAACTGGAAGAGTGAGTCCGGTCCGGGGTTTTCTAATTAACCCAAGCCGTTTGGATTGACTCACTCTGACGGGTTTAATGGCTCCGTGGGCCAATCTAAAGTCCCAAGAGAAACAAATAAATAAATAAAAGAAATGAAATAACTCACTAATTACTAATCGCTATTATATATATGCACACATAAATATACAACTTATTTTAAATAATATTTACACAGAAATATTTGTCTAATTTATATGTATTTTATACAATTCATGAGTTTTAATCTGAACTCACTAAAATCAATGTAAAAATGGCTCCTTTGATGAAAGTAGATAAAGAAAGCAAAATGAACTATTTCTTTTTGGTTTGTTTTTTATCTCTATTGCATCTGTAAAATCAAAATCAAACGACTATTGAAACAGAATATGTAAACAGTGAAAACCAAACCATATGTAAGAGTTTATATATTAAACAAGCAAATAACAGTAACAGACTAACCTATTTATCACTTGAAAAGTATGCATCCGATGTTTGTATGATCAAGAATCGTATATCTAGTCTGTCCACGAGACAAATCTGCAGTGCACCTTCACGTTGTTTGGAATAAACGCCAAATAGTATATTGACCGTTGTATTTAAATAATAAAACGATAGGATGCATAATAATAACCGTGATATATAAGACTGCAAGTAATTACACATAATACAAATCTGATAGTAATGACCTTCTTTTAATCACTCAACGAAATTTAGGTAAACCTTATCATTCGAATTAAATGATTATTCCTTGTTTTCATATAACTGAAGCATAAAATTGTGAAATGTATGAAAGAAATTATCTTAACAAAATAATAATCTATGAAGACGAAAGCTATCAACAGTCATCAAATTATCAAGATAAACAAATCATGGACAACAACAATATTTACAAATAGCTAAAACAGAAATGTAAAAATATGTTATGTCCAAATTCGAGTATAAGCTGTCCACAACTAGCCCCGGGCCAAGATGATCTCATTACAAAAAATAATGGGTTTTTAAATCCTTCAGAAAGGTAACTGTTTCCTCTTCTGAGATCAGAGATTGATTACAAAAATAAAAGGGGGATATAACCACCCAGATCATACTAAATCCCTTAAAGCTCAAAAAAGTTCATTTCTGTTTGTACAAAAAATACATCATAGATATGGCTAGCAAGTCTCAAAGATGCTTTAGATCAATTGGTAACCATGAACTCCTGAATATCCTGAAAAGAAAAGGAAAAAAGAGAGATTTAGATACATATTTAACCATTAATTTGCAAATTTCGAATTAACATAACTCACTACAGAATCTTGTGATTCTGTAGCTAGTTATTTTAGTAAATGAAATCCAAATTATTGAATGAATAAAACAATCTAATTTATTTAGTAAATAACCCTATTTTAAGATAAAAGGAATCATACCTCTAACTGTAAATCAAATCGTATAAGATGATCTTAGAATTCACTATTGTTGTTGCGGCCTCAACGTTTTTAAATGTTACATTCCCTGTAGTCTTCATACGTTTCCATTTTCCTTGAAAGATAGACTCGAGCCTATGGTTTTTATTTGCTAAGGCATCAATCTAATCAGTGAGAGCCTTAACCCGTGACTGTAGGATATGTATATCAATGTAGTACTTATCAATCCAAAATAGGCAGTCTTCACACTTCGGCTGTGCAACGGTCTCTTGGGAATAACCACTATTGTGAACCAGAGCATATTCAAAATGAACTGTAGATTCATTACCCAATTTAATACTAGGAAACTCTACATTATGTTTCAGACAGGGAGGTAGATTGTCCACAAATTTTTAAGGATAATCGAGGCGTTGTTGGAACGAAAGAGGGTCTTCTTCAACGAGGAACCTATCGATTTTAGAGTCCGAACTCTCATGGACCTCGATCATCTTGATCAAGTTCGCATGAGGGTTCGACTTGTTATGGAGCCTCCTCGAAATTAACCTTCCATCTCTCTTATTTTTAAAATTAAAATCAACATGGTCTTTAGACGTCTTGCCTATAGGTTTGTTTGAAAATTTAACAGAGTTGTTAGGCCGTGTAACTTGCTCACGGGCCTACACAATAACCTTTGGATCAATTAAGGGTTTAATGTAGGGGTTCGAGAGACAGGCATGGGTACGTGAGAGGGGTGTTGTAGGGTAGATTAAGGTTTCTTCAATTACAGACTTGTCGATCTCTTAAACATTGGGGTTAGAGAAACTATTTCTGATTAAAAACGAATCCCAATTATCATTCTGCAACTCTAATTGATGTGCAAGTAAATTTTTTATTAAGCCGTGATGGAAGAGGCTCGAGTCTAATCGTTGCTTTCTATACCTTTTGCGCATTTTGTAAAGGCTCCTCAATAAATAATATGACATGTTTAAAGGAAATCCCATGAAAATCATAAGCAGTTGTAGATGATGAAGAAATACAAGACCAAAACGTCTTTCATAGGTGACAAACTGTTTCAACACAGCAAGCAGACCGTGCCATTGAGCTTTCAGTAAGGAGATGGGCATACCTTTGTCACATCCTTTTATCTTTCGAGATGTAAAGAGAAGGCTCCAAAGAACCTCTTCTACTTTTTCATTTTTGAACCACCTTTGACTGCTTGCAGGGAGTCCTATAGCTTGGCTCAAGAAATCCTCTGTAGCGTCAAGTTGAACATCACCCACCTTAGCTCTACACCCATCGAAGGAGAGAGCGAATTCATGAGAAGTTTGTAGATTGAAACCCTGGAATTTTCTAAGGAAAACGAGCCAACCATTGCTCTCAATATCTTCTTTGGCATCATCATATAAGAGCAAAGTTTGAGTGCCATTAGGTTCAACTCTAACAACAGGAGCCATATTGAATCAAATGGGAAATCAATCAAACACAACGCGTAGGGAGGGTTTGTGAGAACAGACCAGAGCCATACCCCGAGCCCGAGAAACACCAACAGTCTATAACGTATGGGGAGAAAATACATAACGAAAAGACAAGCATTCATTTGAAATGAGTGCAAGGGGTGTTGCAGAGCCAGAGACCAAGTCTTGAAATGATGATTTGATTGTAATCGTATTGCCACCTCTCATAAAGTACAGCCACGACCATAGCATTAAAATGATAATAAGTGCGAAACATAGTGGGTTAGATCATAAGGTTTGGTAGATTGAAACTTGTGAATCAAAGCTTAGGGATGAGAAAACATATGACCAAGAATCACACAAAAAACCATATCAATGCTTAAATAAAAAAAAATCTTTTGTTGATACAAATTACAATCCCCAAGCATGTTTGGTATTCAAGGAATCAAAACAAAGAGAATAGTCTTCATAGAAAGGAACAAGGCTTCATTAATAACTTGTAGAGACATTTTGCCTTTTGTAAATTTTTTGGATAGAATGATAACACAGTCGTAAGTTTTCATGCTTCGTTTTCATGTTTTCAGTCATGACGAAGCATGAAAAAACAATAGAGAAAAGCGACAACTTACAATTGTCATTTCGAGAAATGCTTATGAAGAACAGAAAAATGTATGACCCCTATTTAGGCAGCTACATAGATCATTTAATTGATATAAAAAGTTAAAAATATGTTGGGCTCCCAACATGTTGATGATATTATTTTTGGTAGTGATGATGACAGGTTAAGCCAGAAATTTACAAAAGACATGCAAAATGGATTTGAAATGTCGTTACTTGGAGAACTATCTTTCTTTTTCGGACTTCGAATACGTCAAAGAAACCAAGTATATCATAGACATGCTAAAGAGGTTCGGAATGGAAGATTGCAAACCAGTTATCACTCCCATGCAAACCAGTTGTAAGTTGAGCAAAGATGATGATTCGAAGTCTACATATCAGAGGCAATACAGGTCAATGATTGGCAGCCTACTATATGTGACAACATCTAGACCAGATGTAATGCAGGCAGTTGGACAGGTGACATGATTTCAAGCAGCACCAAAAGAATCACATGTATTAGCAGTAAAGAGGATCTTCAGATATCTCAAAGGAACAAAAGAGTTTGGATTATGGTATCCAAAAGGAAAAGATCTATTACTTATTGCCTACATAGATGAAGATTGGGTAGGTTGTATTGATGACCAACGAAGCACCAGTGGAGCAACGTTCTACTTAGGTGATTGTTTGGTATCATGGATAAGAAAGAAACAATCATCAATATCTCTATTTACAGTCGAGGCAGAGTATATTGCAATATCAACATGTTGTACATAGGTTCTTTGGATGAAACAAACTTTGACAGATATACAGGTTGAGTATGATGATCCCATTCCAATATATTGTGATAATACAAGTGCCATCAGAATCTAAAAAAACCCGGTGATGCACTCCAAAACGAAGAATATTCTAATTAATTATCACTTTCTATGGGAATAGGTTGCAGAAAATAACATCAGAGTTGAGTATGTGGGCACAAAAGAACAAGCGACATACATCTTTACAAAACCACTTCCATGGGAAGCCTTTGAATATCTTCACCAAAGACATGGAGTTATTTCTACTCCAAAATGAATGCTTTTTGAATGCTTATCTTATATTTCTTAGATGTACATGAGGAAGAACCATAAAAGGACAGTTCAGTCAGGGGGAGTAGCCCCAGATGGAAAGATACCTTTTCCATTGATGAAAAAGGGGGAGAGATTTATCAGATGCAGAGGACAAAGAAAAATTTATCAGATGCAGAGGATAGAGGCGTGGTTCCAGGGGGAGCATGAGTGATATGATTTTAGTATTGCATCAGAGTGTTGCCATCAATGCCAAAGGGGGAGATTGTTGATTAATGTTGGTTGTCATTGATGTCAACCCTTGAAGAAAGCCCCGTAGCACAAAGGTTAGGGTAATGGACCTAATATTGTTTAATGTAAATATGTCTCATTATTGTTTTTTCATGGTTGATAAGAAGTAAATATGGATGAACTCCAAGGTGGTCCCCTTATGGTGAAAGCCCTCACGGGAAGACGCTTTGTGGAGTAAGATAACCCATGATTAATTGTGGAATAATGAGATGGACCATGAATTTGTTAGGGAAACTATCCTAGATGGATAATTCTTTTCATTCCATTTTCGGTGGTATGTATAACGTCACATAACTCCTCACGGTTAGAGAGTTATGACCATGTGAAGTTGGAGAACCCAAGTTTGGGTAATGGACCAAAGTTTGTTTGATGGATAACAATATGATTTTTGCTATATTTGAAGGAAATACTATTCTATATGGATAGTACATGTCTTTCCATTTCTGGTGGTATGTGGAATGTCACATCACTCCTCACGGTTTGAGAGTTATGGCCTTACAAAGTTGGACGACCGTCATATGTCATCTAGAAGCCCCAAAAGGTCAAAGTAGTCAAAGTGGTTTAGGAGATTTTAAAAGGTAAATAATAAAGTGAAGTGATGCGTGTATTATAATTCAAAGTGAATACAAAATAAATTATTTCAATAATAAATTTAATGGATAAATTAGAAGTGGGTTAACCCTAAAATAAGGAAAGTGGGTCAAGTGACCTAGAAGATGTTTTTAAGGAAACTACTTGGAGAGTATACATAAGAGGCAAGGCTCTCTAATTTTAATCACACTTGAGGATATTGAATATCTATAGGTGTTTGAGGTAACCAAGGATATATAATCCTAATTTCTAAGGGAAGGTGAAGAAAAGAAGGCTGAAATGAAAGGAAGGATAAATTCTTTTGATGGTGCTTTCTAAGGTATGCTATTTACAAGGCATCTCACCATTTTTGCTATAACTTTTTTTCTATAATGATTCAGACCGTGAAATTTATATTCAATTAAGAAAACATACCCAAGTATATGTGATAAAAAATTCATCTTGTGGGTCATTGTATTTTGGGAGTTACACACTGTGGAAAATATGGTTTGTGGCTAGTCCTGAAACTAGTCAAAAACAAGTGTTTCGGGTAAAAACGTCATAACTTCTTCATAACAGATCCAATTTCAGTGAGAAAAAATGTGTTGGTTAGGGTACAATATTTAGTATGTTTTCTAATAGTTTCAGATCAATTCAATGAATATTTCATGCGGGGCACGATCTACAAGGTCACTCTCTAGAATAAGCCAAAATTCAACAAGGTATGCCATTTTTGCTATAACTCATTTTATGAGAGGTTCCAAATAGTGACACGTGGAGGAATTGCATAAAACACACTGAAGAACATTGAGTATCATTTTCATATCGTTATACATTATAGGTTCAAAGTTATGATTACTTCAAGTTAGGGTTGATGACTAATCCAAAACTAGGCATGTGAGACTAAAGAAAAGTTTGATGAAAATGCTAGTCTCCTATTGTTAAAGTTAAGGAAGGTTTGCAGGAATGTGATCATATACACTAGTTCTATTACAGATCTACAAATCAGATTTGGATGATGAAATTGATGAGGGCTTTTGGTTAAGGTACATGTTGAGTACATGGTTGAGACAAGTAGTTGATGAGTTGGCACATACATGAGGTGTATAGTTGATGATGTTGGTACATATTGATGAGTCATAGTTGATGAGTAGTTGACACATGATTCGTACATACTTGGTTCATGGTTGTATGAACTTGTTTATGGTATAGGTTGATTACAGGTTGTTTGGTACAGATTGGTGCATGGTTGATGCACTTGTTTATGGTACATGTTGATTACAGGTTGAGGTACAGGTTGATGCATGGTTGATGCATGGTTCAGATTTATTGGTACAGGTTTACAGTGGTATATCTCACAGTGATAGTGTGATAGTGGTTCTATCATTCTACTTCTACTTCAGAGTGGCAGGACGGGGCAAGGACATGTGGTTGTATCCATCTTCCGGTTGTAGCCAAATAACATAGGGGGTTGTAGCCTCCTTTTGGTTGTAGCCAGAGAATTGAGGAGTTGGAGCTTCCCTCAGGCTGTAGCCTAAGAAACTAGGGGGTTGTAGCCTTCTTTCAGTTGCAGCTGGAAAACAAAGGAATTTGGTGCTTCCAATGAATGTAATTCTTCAAGACATATAATAAAAAACATTCTGTGGTTTTCTCCCGATTTGGGTTTCCACGTAAAACACTGGTGTACTGTGTATGTGTGTGATTGTTTATTTCTTACTGCTCATTATTGGATAATAATTATACATTGATATAACATTTGAAGAAAAAGGATTATAATTACGCTATTACTGATTCACCCCCCCTCTCAGTAATCCAACACCTAGCCAAAGATCCATAACTATAACATGGTCCAACTTAATCCATCAATTTAGTCACTCTTTTATATTTTATATTTATGTCATCCATGGGAAAATAGTCCTAGACCATGTATAGATGATGGATAAATTCAATAAATGTTTTCATTGAGACAAAATTCAATGTCCAACTTTGGAAGTTGTTTTCATTCCCACCCTTTGAATGAATGTTTTTACCTCGAGGGGACCTTGATGTCATATTTTCCCTCATTTTCATAACAACATGTCCCTCCTTCAAAGAAATTTTTTTTCCATGCATCTACAAAATATTCTTCTTACCTTTTGACCTCTAGTTGATCGCATCCTCTTACATCCACTTGACATCTCACTTTGCTTTGTTCCTCCTAGACTATCATCACTCTCTAAAGACATATCTTCCAGATACATATTTGATTCTACCTACAATAAATCAAATTAGAATATAGATAAAATTATATGTGCAATCCCATCTTCCCTAGTGAAGCCTAAAAAAAATACAATTTCTCAAGGAAATTGGAAGGAAATAAATATTTTCCTTCATAACCATGTAATTGGAGACTAAAGGAATTGGTACATATCAACATGACTTCCAAAAACTTAAGATTCATGAGTGTTTGGGTATTGGGTTCATCAACAAATTTGGACCAGGGTTGATATGAATGGAGTATGAGAACAATGTCCTTCCACTTGTCCTTGGGACAACCCATTTGTGTATATGTACTTCCTTTCAGTGACCATGTCTAGCCTAGGCACATTTCCATGGTCTAGTAATTCAATGTCTAGTTCTTTCACAAGGTCCTCTTTTTCCTTAGTCCTAATTATATTGTCTCTTGATCACATATTTGTCCTTTCTAGACCATTTAGGTTCTCAAATTGGGACATTTTCTAACTGAATTGATGAATCCTTGGGATTCACACCCTAGAATTAGACTTAGTTGGGGATGGCCTATTTTTAGTTCCTATTGACTATACATTTTCTTAATATTCCTTTAAAATTTAAATTGTATATTATCAACATATGTGGAAACTCCATCATTGATGACAAGGTTATGAGGGGCATTCACCTTTGTTGGTTTCACGAGGGTGGTTTTTCCTCTCCCCAACTAACACATGAATGAGCCAAAGATTCATAAATTTAAGTGAGTAGTTAAGGTACTTGAGATATATACCATTGTGCACATAGGAAAACAAAATACATTTTGGAAGAAATTAGAAATATATGCTTCAACTTTTTATGGCAAGGTAAAGAAGGGAGTGAAGGCATTCATTAGAAAAACTACCATTCTGTTTTGAATCCAAAGGGAGAAGGGGATGGGGACTTTAAAAAATACATGTTTTTGGAAATTACTTGATTGGAAAAACACTTTGGAATCTAATAAATAAGGATAACCCATGGAATAATCTTATTACTAAAGAAAACCTAGATCTAGATACAATTATGAATTGGATACGGTGGGAAGATAGATTATTCAAGAATGTGTCAATTCATTGGAAGGAATTAGTGTCATATTTTCCAATCATTGGAAAACTACTAGCTTGTGTTATAGCCCTAAAATTCCCTAATGCATACATGGCCTTGGCCCTCTTACTTGCATAATTTTCCAAAGCATTGTTGAGAAGCTCTTCTTAAAAAACCATTTTTTAGAAAATGTATGTGCCCTGCACCATTACAGATCATGTACATATGCTTTTTGCACCACTGCATATAGCATACATATGCTTTTTACACCATTACAACCCACGTATGGTTGCAAAATTTGCAAAAAAAAAAAAAATTGCAAGGAATTCGTTGAAATTCACGGGCTATTGGAAGTTTCCCAACTAATCCACCTGCTATAGCCTGTCACCCAACCGGATAATCATCCTTTTGGCATATAAAAGGAGGTGTTGGGGTCTCATTTCACATCCAAGAATAAAAACAGTGGAAATCTGCCCAATTTCACTTCCCCTCCTTGCCCAAGATATCGATGCCTTTTGTGAGATATTGCCTCAACATTCCCTCATCATCGCCTTCTTCCTTCATTGAACCCATTCCTTTCCATTGAGGTGATCAGAAGGTTGAGAGAAGAAGTCCATTCAAGGTGCACTTGGAGCATGGTAAAGAGGATCCTAGACCAAGTTTGTGGAACGGTGGCTGACACAGATTGTAAGGTATAATCTTAGTATGATGAATAAAAGAATCGCATTTTCCTGTCCCAAATGATGGTGTTTTGAGTATTTTTATTGATTTATACTTAACATTTAATATCTAACCCTAACTCATGGATAGAATAGCATGCTTGTAGTTTTTTTTTTCCTATCTTTGGATGCAGTTCATCCTTGGGAGGAAACATGTAGTCAGTGGAACTACCAAGCTTGAGGAGATCATCACCAAACATGGGATCAAAGGTACATTTACTCGATATTTTCTCTTATTTGATTTCTTTACATTAGTTTTGGTATGTTTGGGGTAGATTAAAATTGATTTTCTTTTAAACAATTATTCTCTATGTCTACATCTTGAACCCTAGTGTAGTTAAAGGGGGGGTTTTCCAGCTAGTAGAACTGGCGACCATACTAGGGATTTCCTCTAGGGTTTTTAAGGGATTTTGGGTTGTTTGATTGGTTTGTTTTTGTTTCAAGTTTCTTTCAAGTTTTCTGAGTATGTTAATGGATTTTGGTCACCTCCAGGGTGCATACCAGTTGTCCTTGCCCTATAGTACTGCCTGGTATTTTTCTTTTTGAAAAGACACAGAGGTTTATGCGCCCTGTCTTGGGTCATCCCACATACATACGCGCTCTGCACAGTAAGAAACCCATGTACATACACATGCCACTGATGTAACAACCTGCGTCTCTGTTTCATGAAAGTTTTTTGAAAAATAGGGAGTTTGCCTCTTTCCTGATTGAAGTTCACACTTCACAAGGATTTCTTGGATCAGTCTAGAGTCTCTATTTGTGGCCAAATCCTAGGTATAGGTTCCAGTTTACTTGTTTCCTTAGTCTTCTTTTGTTTCCTAGCATTTTTAGCTTATTTTTAGCTTGAATTTTAAGAAAAATGAATCATGTATTCATTAGTTTCTTTTAGCATCTTTTGTTAGTTCTGCTTTGATTGGAAGAAAAAAAAAATAGTTTGTTAGGTCTCTTTCTTTCTTTGCATTGTTATTTGAAAAAGAAAAAGAAATTAGCATAATGTTGTGTTTTCTTCTCATCTTGAAATCATTTCAAAAGAAAAATAAGAAAGATAATCCTTCTTTGCCAGTGTTCTTATAAGTTTCATTTTTTGCAAGTCTTAACAACATCAATTGCACTACCACACCTTTTGAGTAAATCAAGCCTTAAAATTAACTCCTAATCTAAAATACATTAGACTTTTCTATTTGTAGGGTTCACAAACTAGTTTAGGGTTTTAGGGCCTTCAATTTTGTTTGGAGAGGAGACTCTTCAAGGCCGTTAAATCAAACATTGGAGTCTGAGTTAGGGAGTGCTTAAGTGTGGTGTCATAAAAGTTATCCGGGACCCCCCTCTAATATAAGGGATAAACACGAGGTCGTGTGAGGAAAGGCAACGGAGATAACCCCTACAAAGCTGGATTGAATGTAGTGGAGAACGTATATTGAGGGTCTCTCTTGGGAATAATACCGACTACATTTGCCTACGGAGCTTTGTGGACCTCGAATTCATTTGAGATCCTAGTTTGTATTCTAGACCATTTTCATTTGATACCCTTGATAGGTTTCATAATTTCTATCCTGCTCATTACGATCTTCTTGACTGACGATTGTACCTGCCTAGTGACTGACTGTGAGTTGGCAACCTAGTTTCCCATATTCTAGGGACTTACGCAGGTGACCGTGGGGGTATACCGTAGTATATGGGAAAGGCGTTGGATCGTGCTTCACAGAGTATACCCAGAGGGTGCTTCTGTGTTCGAGTTTCACTTGCACCGGTTAGTTTCTCTAGTGTCGATTGGTGTAACTATCCTTCCCACTAGTTAGTCGTCTTCTTGATTTTCCTTTACGAACTTTTAGTGTGTGCTCTGTGCTCCCTAGATTTCCATAGTGAGTTAGTCAGTGATTTATTTGGGTCTTTGAACTAAGGTAGTAGACCACCCACTCCACCAGTCATGAGGACTTTGTTCTTCTTCTTAGAAACGTGGAGCCACCTCTTTGCATGCATTTTTTTTATACGACTGGTTCGCTAGACTCAGTGTGTGAGACGTTTACGGACTTGAATGATCCCGCAAGGGGAGAACCTATGCATAATATCTTCATGGCTAAAGTTACTGACGATACAAACCAAGGAACCCCTTTGCAAGGGGATTCTTGTGCTTTTCCTTTCTTTGGAAACATTGGTTTCCATTTGATGGACACTTTGTACATTCCTGGGTTGAATGTGGGACTACCGTTTTGGTTGGGTACCATTCCAAATGTTCTGAATGCTCTTGACACTTCTCAGTTAATAACTTTATGTCATGGGAATCATGTTGGTGTTCCTTCGTCAACGAAGTCTTCTCCTCCTCCTTCTACCTTCTCTGGTGAAAGTATATATACTAGTAATCGGAAGTCTAAACGAAATAGAAAGAAGAAATCACCAACCTATGCAAGTCATGTTGGAGACAGGTTGTCAACCTCTGCAAGTCATGTTGAAGACCAACACCCAGCCTTTGTAAGTCATCTTAGGGGAAAAAGTTCAGAAACTGCTAGTAATACATGTAATAGGTCTATAGCCTCTGCGAATCACGTTATTGACCAATCACCAACCTCTGCAAGTCATGTTGGATATGTGAAACCAACTACTTCTAGTGATGTTGGGGGCATTGATTCTATTGAGAAACCTAGATGGATAGGACATAATCCTAAGTTCCCTTGTAAAATTTGCAAGGGATATCACCTTACTCATTTGTGCCCTGGAATTCCAGTGGTACAAAGATTGTGGTCCCTATCTACAATATCTTTTGATTCTGATTCTTCTGAGGTTCCCTCATAGTCTATTCAGCCTCCGGTTGATGAAGTGATCGTCTCGATGCAATATTAGGCTGATCCCACTCCTCTTTTGGGGGGTTATGTTCCTATAGACCATGTTGTCTTGCATCCTATTTAGCCAATGGTTGAGAAAGTGGTCACGTCGATGAAGTCTTCGGTTGATCCCTCTCTTCTCTTGGAGACTGTCGATTCTACCAAAGTGGTCACGTCGATGCAGTCTTTAGTTAGTCCCTCTATTCTATTGGACAGTGTCGAGTCTACCAAAGTGGTCACGTCAATGCAATCTTCAGTTGATCCCACTCTTCTCTTGGAGAGTGATGTGTCTACCGACTATGTTTTTAGCATTTCTAGTTCAGTACTTTCAAAACAAGGGGTCATTTCGCTCGCTTCAAGCACAACCCCTCCAATCCCTAGGATGGTTTCCTTTGATTGGAATGACCTTGTTGAGCCTCATCTTCCTTCTTATGCACCCTTTCAAATAAGGGTTGAATTTAATTCAAATAACATTTACTGATGTATTGTAGATGAAGGAGCCTTTTCATGTATTTTATCCTCCTTGGCTTGGCAAGCTTTGGGTTCTCTTGAGTTTGTGTCTGCTTTGCATGTGTTGTTGGATTTTGATAGAAGTCATAGTGAATATTTTGGGATTCTTCCTCAGTTGTCTATATTGTTAGGTGGGAAGACTATCCTTGTCGATGTTATAGTGGTGCAAGGCCTGTTAGATTTCAATATGCTTCTCGGGCGTGATTATGTATATGCTATGAATTTTGTGGTGACCATGCTCTTCCGAGTGATTCATTTCCCTCATAATGGAGGCATTATCACTGTCGACTAGATGGAATATGATAATCACCATCCTAATTCGGCGTTATTTCAGGCTGCCCTTTTATATATTCCTAGTGTTTGTGTAGACTTTACCCCGCAGGAATCCCTCATGAGCACACTTTGTTGTATTTCAAGCTCGCTTTGAAATTCGAAAGCAACATCCAATGAGACTGTATTTATTCTTTTCGATATCATCTAGATTAACTAAGAAAAGTACCCCCCTGGAGTCTTCTTTAAGACATTTTTAGACTCTCTAAACATGAAAAGATTGTCGAGTGATCTTGTTGCCCTTCACCCTCGCCAAACTAAAATTTGAAGGCACATATTTCTGGCGGTAGTTTACCCCTTTTTCGGTCCGAATGGATAATTTCACGAATAAAGGTATGCTCTAGGAACTATGGTTCGCTAGAAGAGTATTCACATGCGTAAGTTTATCCCTTTTTCGGGCTTGAGGGACTAAAATCTTCGAAAAAGGAACATTCTCCTTGGTTTTGGTTTATCACTTTTTTCGAGCCTTGGAGATTACTTACAAAAAAGGAACTACCACAGAGTCCATAGTTAAGCTATTTTCAGACTCCCTAAAATTGAAAAGATCGTCAAGTGACCTTGTTCCTTCACACTCGTTAAATTGGTCTAGAAGAACATCTATTGGCATGAGTTTAACCATTTTTCCAGCTTGTAGATTATAGCGGAAAAAGGTACGCCTCAGGAGATTCGTCTCACCGAGAGAGTTCTCCTCAGTAACTTTTATACTTTTTTGGGCTAAGGAGACTAAACTCGGAAAAAGGTTGTGAGTCCATAGTTAATCCCTTTTCAAAATCCTTAAAATTGAAAAGATTGTTGAGTGATCTTGTCTTGATCACACTTGTTAAAATAGTTTTGAATAGACGTCTTTTCAGTGCAAGTTTAACCCTTTTTTGCACTGACTAGACTATTTTCGAAAAAGGTACTCCCTGGAGTGTTCTTTTACGTTTTTTCAAACTCTCTAAACATGAAAAAACTACCAAGCTTACCTTCTCTGGGATTGTAAAAATTACATGGAAGGGGGTCTCATTGTGCCTTGCTTAATCATATTTTCATCTCTGCGTCTTTGGAATAATGTCGGCTCCATGTTTCTCTCAACTGAACCCTTGAAGCATGCCTTATACGCAAGCCTTGTAGCACTTCTTGCCTCTACAACCTGACACCTTGACCCATGGAGGAATTTTCCCCGAGTGTCCTTTTCCTGCACATGTCTCCTTTCTCTGAGCATTAGTATGTTCCTTGCGCTTGGAACTAGTATGCTTGCCTCCTGAACTCGTTACTCCTTTGTAACATAACATTCTTTTAATATTTTTCAAGCTCTTAAAAAATTGAAAAAGACAAACAAAAAAATCAAATATTCCAAAAAGAGGGGACGCGAAGTATGTATTCTTTTTTCAGCAGCTCAGAGAGTATCCCTTGGAAAAAGCACATCCTTTCATTTGTTCACCAATCATTGGGATCTAGTATGACCTTACGGATTTTTTCTTGCTACATAGAGTTATGTTATCCTACGTTTGGTTACTCTTCCAAACACATGGAGAGTTTGCGTTGCCTCTTACATTGTGATATTATGTCAATTTCATGCTGCCTAAGTCTAATCATCTTTTGTTCTTTTGTCCAAGGGAATTTTCGCTCAACCTAAGTTGGCCTTTATACATCTTGTCTCTTGACCTCATGAGTCGACCATCCCAAGAGTTTAGTCAAGTCTTGTTTCAGAATTGATGAACTTCTCTGCCTAATCATCGATATCCTCTTGTCTTTTCCCGATGAGTCATCGAAGACCTCAGGTCTATGAGTTATACACTCCCATTGTACTCCTACCTAAGTTTTGAATATCTTGAATTTGTTGCTCGAGCTCTAAAGACCTCATCTCCAGCGATCAGGCGTCACTAGCTTCTTGAAGATGGATACTATACTTATATATCTTCTACTGATTTTGAGATGTAGATCCATTGTGTATTTCTCGTGGATACACTTTATATAGTTATATGACATGGATTTGCAGTGTATTTGAATGGAATCCATTATTTACTTCATCCCAAGCATGGGTATGCCCACCTCAGAGAGAGAATTATTGTTTTGCAAATGGCACCTCCCGAACTCTGGTCCCAAGCTCACTCGATTTCGTACATTGGTGAAGATATTGTAATGTATTTCGACCACCATTTGCTCTTCTTACCTCACACATTAGGGGGCATCTGTTATAGCCCTAAAATTCCCTACTCATGCATACATGGCCTTGGCCCTCTTACTTGCATAATTTTCCAAAGCATTGTTGAGAAGCTCTTCTTAAAAAACCATTTTTTAGAAGATGTACATGCCCTGCACCATTACAACACGCATACATATGCTTGTTGCACCACAAAAACTAGTGTATGCAAGCTTGGTGCACCATTACAACCTACATATGCTTGCAAAAGTTGCAAAAAATAAAAAATTGCAAGGAATTCGTTGAAATCCATGGGCTATTGGAAGTTTCCCAACAAATCCACCTACTATCGCCCATCACCCAACCGAATAACCATCCTTTTGGCATAGAAAAGGAGGTTTTAGGGTCTCATTTCACATCCAAGCATAAGAACAGTGAAACTCTTCCCAATTTCATTTCCCCTCTGTTGATGATAAAAATCACAATGAGGATTTCTCCCGCAAAGTATTGCTTAAGCTTATTATTTAAACTATGTTGACGATATGTAATACTAGTAGGTGGGACCCCTTAGTAGATTAGAGGATCAGAGATAGACTTATCACACATTTTATGTTGTTGTTTCGATGTTTCTTACAGGGTTCTACATGATTGATGATGAAATATTGGTTTTGTTTGCAACATAATGGAAGATGGATAATGCATTTTATGTGTTAGTTCTGTTTCTCTAAGCTCTAAATTCCATGGATGAATGACTTGTATTTATTGTTATTACAATTGCTATTGTCACCATGATTCATTACCTTTCAACACCTGCACATGACACATGTTAGTAATAACAAGAGATAAGATAAATATGGAATAAATCCAAGAAAAGGGAACTATGCTATACTATGTGCAAATGAAATTAAAAGAAATTAATGTTAGTCCTAACTAGCAATGTTAGTGGCTATACGATTTGTATTGATTTATATTGGGTGCATTTGATATATGAAATTGTATGGTTTTGGAAATGGTTAATATGGATTGGGTGGCGCAATTGGCAAGCAATGTGTGCAAGTTTCGATGCATGGAATTAATGGTATGGTTTCGGCGGCTTCCATGTACTACGAAATTGAATGAAATGGAGGATGGAAGCGACGTGCAGTAAATGCACGTCACTCAAAACTTCTCCCACTGGTGGTCAACCTATCATGGTTATTGTTCATTTGGTTTTTCTATGGTTAAGCTCCGAGATTCAGACGTGGAAGGAACTGCTCGACCAGCTCGCATTTTTAAGGCCATTGGTTACAGGTATGGTTCTTTTTTCCCATCCATGATTTGATTTGTGTATAAAATGAACGTTGGCTCAGTAATGTGTTGGTATATGTTTTCTTGAGGTTGGAAACTGTGGAAACACGTGGTGTTTTCTTTGGAATGACTGTGTGTGTTATTCGTTACAAATGGAAAAATCAATGGTTGAAGTTGCGATTTCATTGGCTGTTCTGTGTGGTGGAAACCATGATGGCTCACTATTGTCTTTATGGGTTTTGTTGGAGGGTTTCACTCTGTTTAGCCTTGTTGGTCGTCTCCTCACAATTATGGTAACCATACTCGGTTGTATTTGGTGCTATGGGGTTGTTGTGTATGTTTCAAACTCCTTTTGGTCATTGTATATCTTTTCACCTAGTCGTGGCCACTTTTTGTGTTATTGGCACCAACACAGTTGATTATTGGGTGGCCACTATGCCAAGAAGTATGCTTTAGGGTTGGTGGTAGTACCTCGGGTCTGCAATTCGATTGACATTGTTATGTGTTGGTTCGGATCTTGAGAAGAACATGAGGGTTATGACGTTGCATGTTCTTGGTATTGGTTGATCTCCAGTAAGAAATCTTTGTTCCTCTGTATCGTGGTCTACCCTACTTGGTGTTGAAATGTCACCCTATTCTACAAGGTTAAGGGTTATGAGGCTTGCGGCTCTAGTGTGCTTTTCTCAAGGGTCTCTCGACTACTGTCGTGTTAAATTTGTCAAAGGAATGGAATCGGACATGTTTTAAAAGAGTTTGTTCAACTCAGGAAAGACCCATGTCTATGTTTGATTTGAGGATTTATAGATTATGGGCAGTGGTTGATATTTTTATATATGTTGAACATAGTTGAAGCAATATGACTATGTGTTCCTTTGAATTTTGTTTTAAATATAAAAGGGAAGGAAATGAAAAGAAACAAAATTCTTTTAAACAATATGGGTGAAAGTCATGACGATTCTGAGTATGATTATACATTGTGTTAATTTAAAGTTTTTAAAGAAATTGGATGTGGGACAGTGAACAAGTTTAACACACAGTAATTGTTTAATTGGTGCTAGAATAGTTGTATTGATACATAACTATTTTTATGGATTACTTAATTGGTTTTTCTAACAATATTTTCTCTTTTCCCTACCATTATTTCACTTTTCACACATTACAATTCCCCTTTACTTCCCATATTCACTATCCACTCCCTATTCCTAAAATTTAATTATAATTAATATAAGTTCAATATCATGACAGTTAGAGGGTCGCAGCGATGAAATATAGTGATATATTATTTTGGTTTATGATACAATTGATTGTTTAATTTTTGTGAGCGGTAATCATGATCTTTTCCCCCTCATTTTAATAATTTCCGCTCAATACAACCCCTCACATATCCTAGAACCATTGTTCACCCCCTGCTCATTGACAACTATTAAACAATTTGTATGGATTGGATTGCATGAGTCTGATATGTTGTTGAGCCAAATTTTATTTCATATTTAAAAGAGTTGTCATGTATGGTTGTTAAAGAAACTATTTTCTAATCAATAATGCATACAAGAATGATATTTTTCAGCAGAGTAGCCATGGTCGGGGTAACCGAGGAAGAGGAAATTGGAATAGGGGCCCTAGAAGGCCAAGATTCTGTATACACTTTGATGCATAATTGCAAGAGTTAGGCCAGCTATTTCAAGATGGATTTTTTAACTGGATTGGGAATGGACTGGTCCAACCTAGGCCTGAAAGGCCTCCCTTCCTAGCCCCACATGTCCCTGGTATCCCAGTGCCTCCTCATGTCTCACTGCAACCTGAAGTCCCCGAAAATGACGGATGGCAAGAGAGTGTCCACCCGACAGTCTACCAACATCGTGGCTGGCCTAACTTGTCTCTACCTACTCCTCCACCTATTAATAAAATTTTCCAAGATGCCCCTATCCACTCACCAGTACAGTCTTACCATTCAAGAAAAATGTTAAAAACTGAGGCCCACCATGCTCCTGACAAAGGAAAATCCGTTACTGCCCCTTCCTCACCCTCAAATAACTCTGATAAATCTATGTCCTCCTGCATGGATTTGAGAGATGATTGCTCTCATGTGATCAATGATATTAGGCCTAAAGGTTCCACACATCCTAAGAAAAATTCAAAGATATCAAGAGGTGACAACAACAACAAGGGAAAGATTTCCTCCCAAAGTGGAAAATATGGATTTTATGTTTTTATTTAATAATTGTTGAGAACAGTTGACTTCTGAAATTTTGGACAACACACTATTTTTTGGATATATGAGTAATATATTTTTGGAAATAATTTCAATTATCATTGATATAAATTGTCAAAATATGAAAGTGATGATGGGAGTCACAAGGAGGGATGTTTTTTTTGATTAACTAGTTGTGTTATGATTGTTAAAGAACTAAAGGGAGTCACAA
>ML794814.1:117816-127961 GCA_009831015.1 Picea engelmannii | reverse complement strand
ATCATTGATATAAATTGTCAAAATATGAAAGTGATGATGGGAGTCACAAGGAGGGATGTTTTTTTTGATTAACTAGTTGTGTTATGATTGTTAAAGAACTAAAGGGAGTCACAAGGGGTCCCACCTACTAGTTATTATTTATTTAAAACCCTTATTATAATTTTATTAATTTTCCCCCTTAACTAAAATGTTGGTTGAGTTTTAGTTAACTTAAATAAATAATTAGTTCAACTAATTCAACCAATTCTAATTTTCTTAAAGGCAAAAGGAAAAGGAGGAATATGAGGGGAATAGAAGGAGAAGCATACTAAGGTTTGCTCTTTGAGTTTTGTTGAGATAATTCATTTTTCATTCATTCCTTAATTAATTAGAAGCCTAATTCTTTTTAATGATAGCAGGGTCCTTTTGTAGACAACAATATTTAGGATTGAATTACATCATTCAAAAACTTGTTTTTTAGAGGTGTTGATCTATCTTTGATAGTCTGTGTAGACTTGTCTGTTTGTGAATTAGATTTCGTGAATGACAAAGGCTATTGTGCAGAGTCGAGTGGGAAACAATCTGTGGCAAGTTGATACAAATTTTAAAGTTCGGTTTTTTACTTTCTATCAGAAGTCCTTTTGTATGTTTCATCGGGGATGTCTGAGTTTGAATTTGGTCCAAAACTTCCTCAGGAAATTTTGTAAAGAGAATGATTATTTTGATGAATTGGAATGAAATAAACGATTTCTTTATGTCTCATTTGTTTTGATTATTGACTTGGTGTCTTTACTTCTATCTCTATATTTATTTCATCATCTGTTATGTTTAGAAAATTACATAAATAATGAAATTTTCAGCAAGATTTTATTTATAAAAAAACCATCCTAAACACTTGTAAACAATACTTGTGAATTAGGATACCAAATTTGACGACTATAAACATAGGGTGATATTCCCGTCTATATTGATTTAGCCAAGAGGGATCTGAAAATGTTTGAGTAAGTTCATTTCATATCTTTTCCTCAACATTTATTTGGTGACCATACCAGGGAGATCTTCAATATCTCTCTGGTTGATTTTTATGCTCGATTATCATCGAATACATCTAATTTTATGATATTGATTATTTGACTATTTTATTTCTTAATGACTGTACCTGTTGCAAGGCAGCCTGATATTGAGCTCGGTCTTCAAGGTCAGACCAACATTTCTTTGAATTTGTTTAACACCATTTTAGACACTGCTAATACTCGAGTTGAGCTTAATCATTCATGGGAAGCAATTGAACAAGACATTAGTGCCCAAGAACGTTGGCAATCTAGACATAGACAACTTATAAATCAACAATAACCTTCTTGTTCCTTCAACTTTGGCCTTCCTTTCATCTCCTTAGACTCTCATGTTTCTAGGAGAAGAAGAGGATTATCACCCGAAATTGATCCTATTGCTCAAATAGGAAGAAGGAACGTGGTGTTATTAACCCAACAAATTCTCTAAGGAGAACTTTGTTTTTCTCATCCAGTTCATCTTTCTCCTCTCATTCGTCATCTTTGTCGATGCTTGGTAGCTTATATAGCCACCATATCCCTGTCCAATCTACCACAAATACCACCAAATTCATAAAAAATTATTGGCTTTTTCAGTTTGAAGAAGACATGACAACCACACCATGGCATGTTTCCTCTCATCTTAACCTAGCACCTGCTACTCGTCCACTTCCTAAATTCAAAGAGCATCTTCCTAGGTTTTCAAGGAATAACACTGTCACTACAAATGAACACCTGGTGGAATTTTCTAATGCTTGTCACAACATAGGAGCCAATGACAACGATACTTGCATGCGCTTATTTGTCAATGCCTTGGAAGGAAAGGCTACGACCAATTTCTTTGACCTTCCTCCTAAGATTTTGTCTACTTGGGAGTGTTGTAGGAAAATCTCCCTGCGGACAGGTAGATCGCCTCTAAGAGCTTGACCTTAACTCTAGACAGAAAAATGCTTAACATGGACACTGACTTCCTTTCAAATCTATCTAAACTAATACATGAGAAGGAAGGATAACAGAAGTACCTCTTTATCGACGTTTGTCCTTGCACGCTCCGAGTTGCGCTCCAATCCTTTTCTCCTCGCTGAGTTCTGCAGACAAACAAGATACGACCACTTCCTAATCTATTGATATTAGCTTGAAAACAGATCTATCAATTAATGATAAGTTCATGTAACATCAGACACAAACTAGAAAGAAACAGGCCAAGTGTGTCATATTAATGAGAATAATGGCAACAGTACTTACAATCGTAGATGCAAATGCGACAGCTTCGTAAAGTCCCCTTCATCTAACCCTTGCTCGAAAGATCCACAATCTGGTTGACAACAAATTCACTGATCACTTCTCCTTTGGCTGACTGTGTGTTTCCTATGAGATCATAGGTTTCATGCTAGCAATTATTCCTCCCCTTTCCACCATCATAGAGCTTGCTTATATAGGTTGGGAGGAGCTTAACCTCTTGAGTTATGTTTAGAACAAGTTGGGAACCTCCTCCTTAGATCAGGGATCTCTTGATGAAACCAAGAATTCGAGTACAACTGCCTCCTAATCTCGAAAGGTCATTTCCTTATTCTCCTCACCGGGCTAACAACTGACCCAGATTAGGGAGCGCTCCTTCAAAAGGGGCATCAGAGCACTAGAACGCTCCCTGAGAAGCTTAAGGGGAGCGCCAACGCTTCAAAAGTGGGCAACGCTCATTCATAGGGGTGAGGAAGCGTTATAACGCTCCCTGAGGCCTTATAGGGGAGCGCCAGCGCTCCTAAGGCTATTTCAGGGGAGCGTTCACCCTCAAAACTCTTGATTGAAAGCCCTTTTCAAGTGTTAAGAGTTGTTTGACTCCAGTGAACTAGTTCTCCTTCTTCAAACCAAGTACATAAGATGTTTTAAGTGCCTCCTTAGTGTCGTCGTTATGGCAACATGATTCAACAACATTTGCGACACTTGTAACCAACTTGCGACACTTGCGAAAGTTGTAAGGAAGTTGCGACACTTACGACAATTGAGAGGAATATGCGACACTTACCCAGTTGAGTAATTTTGATGTGTAACAGAATGCCCCCCAAATTATGAAGTCAGAAGATGCGAACTGATGACTGAAATACTTTGTAGACGTTCAATCAAGGGTATAGACTCAGAGAACCTGACAGAAGCTGCACACAAACATCCAACAAATATCATGACATATTTCAAAACCCAAGGTAGGCATACCTATGCTTGGGTGATCGAGACTTGTAAGGTATGGCCGCCATAATATACACTGCGGATCCATAATTGTTTTGATAAAAAGGTATAGCCACCAAAGATACAATGTGGATCTATACTTTGATGACTCGGACTGATCATAGCCACGAAGAATACACAGTGGATCTACGAAATGACAAAGCATAGCCACGACCAATACAAAGTGGATCTATGTAACAGTGTATGTGTTCTTTGTCCAATAAAAACTCCTTCGCAACCTGGGCAAAGAATATATCAAAGTAATTACTCAACCCAGGGTCTTCTTACCAATCCTAGTGTGATACGATTCTAACCATGTGAATAGATGTCTTGACGTCAAACATGGCAGAAACCACTTGATTACCGGTCAATGAGGTAAATCGTTAACAAGTGCGAGGGAGATCACCATTAATGTCAATGATTCCCAAGGTACCTTATTACATTCCATCGAATGTGAATAGATGAGCTGAGGTCGAACATTCGTGGAATCATTCGATCAGAGGTCAATGATGTAAACCCACTGTCGAATGTGAGGAGGCCTGCCATTGAGGCATGCAGGTCCCAAAGTACTAACTAGTTTCTAAGTCTAATTCTCAGATAATGTGTTGAAGTCGATAGGAATAGACTCGTCGAGGGAGGGCCTTGATGTATCCCCCATCAACGACGCGAAACGCATACAAAGATGTAATTGGTAGATCAAAAGAACATGGACTGACACGGGTTTTGAGACAAGATATTTGGGATGGTTGACTCTCGACGCAGATACTTCCCTTGAACACTGAGGCACAACAGCAAAACGTGACGTGGACCAATAATTATGCAATGGATGCGATGACTTGCGTCGGGTGACCCAAAGGAGTGAAAGGAACTCAAAAGATTGGCTCAATGTAGAGGTTCAGTGGATTATGGTACATGTAAGTGACAAAGTGTCGTGTTCAAGGGCGAATCTAAGAAGTGCTGGATGATGTTTTCAAGAGACTGCTTGGCTTGCTCCTTTCAATTTTTCCCCCATCCAGATAGATGAGTACCCCTTTTTGATTTAACGAGCTCGAGGAGGATAACACATGCTCGATATAACTCACCTTCGATAAGTTCCTCTTCCTTTGTTTAACGAACCGGAAGAAGTAAGGGATCGGTCCCGTATGGGCCTGTCGATGTGTGCTTTAACGAGTCCAAAGACAGAAAACTCGAAGGTTTTTCGGGATTATAGAGTTTGGAAAAATGCTTAAAAGGGAACTCTCTCAGTTCATTTTTCGTACAGTAGTCCAACGAGACCGAAAAAGGCTTAAACTATCACTCGCAAGACGCCCTTCCTGACCTTTTTAATGAGTGTGAAAGGAAGCAAGATCACTCGACAATCTTTTCATATTTAGAGAGTCTGAAAAGGGTTTAAAGAAGACTCCAGGGGGGTTCCTTTTTCGTGTGTTCGTATCCAGACAGGTCCGAAAAAGAGATAAAAGTTTACCCGGTTACGTTCTCATATTGTCGAGCTCGAGAACGAACTAAGACTATGCTCATAAGTGTGACAAGGTGATTAACCAATCAGGACTGCCAGGAAACCTGTGATACCAAAGCTACAAACCAGAGTTTAGTGAAGCCATTACATCATTAGAGAAACCCAAAAATGACCATACCTTATAAAAAATGGAATTTTATAAATAACCATTGATTTGAAAATTCATTTACTATTTCATTTGCAAGGATTTTTGGAGTAGTGGAGAATCTCATTTTGGAGCAAATCTTGTTTTTCTCGCTACCGGAGCTACGATTGATCATTTTGCTCACCGTTCGAACCAGGTAGGTGCCCATCCCTTTCTCTTTCAATTACATGGTTTTAGATTGGTTTTCATAGTATTATTTATTTTAAAACACAAAGCCCTAAGTTTCCCCTCTTTGAACCAAATCGGCCTCTTTTTAAACATTAATAAAATAGGGGGATTCTTTTGCAAAAATGCGTTAGAGAAGGGTTGTTAGGATGTCTACACCCTTGCAATCAATTAGGCAGGTCATTCTTAGCAAAATAACTCATGAAAATTCTCCCCAAATGCCCACGCACCCCCCCAATTTCGTTTTGCATTTTTAAAACGTTTTTATCATTATTTAACAAATGTTAAAGGGTGTGGTGGTTAAAAAGAGTGAGTGGTGGCTTTTAGATGACATGGGTATTTTGTTTCGTGTTTTAAATTTTTTTTTGAAAATCGCCGAAATTACCAAAACGTGAGGAATACCGAAATTCTTGATTTCTTTGTTTTGTAGGTGTCTTCAGCAATCATGATTGAATGGAAAGAGAGGGAACATGAGATGGATGATTTGGCCGCTCTACGGAGTCCTCGTACGTGGGCCGCTTTACGATCTTGCGGCTTGCTCAAGTTCTTCAAATTAAAAAAAATGAAGAGAGAGGTGTTACTGCTTGAGCATATGATTGGTCTTTGGGATGTTGCAGAACAGGGATTCTGTATCGGCACACAAATTCTAACCATTGAGTTGGAAGATGTGTGCTTTTTGACCGGCCTCTCAAAAAGAGGGGTCCCTATATCTTTCACTGGGCAGAGGGCATTACCTGAGCAGGTGGACGTGTATCTGACACGCCACTGTATTCCGGGGGCAAGGTTGGTAGGGGGCAGGATCCCTATCAAGGATATACGAGATCTGCCTCTCTGGTCTATATTATTTGCTATTACGAGTGTGACAGGTAGCACTAGCGCTCACCTAGCATCGAGATCGCAGGTGGCCTATGGTGTTCAGTGTTTGGAACCAACACTGTTCAACTGGAGTGTAGCGTTCCTTCGGAATGTGAAGGAACAGATCTCACGGTGCAGGACTGGTCAGAAGCAGTTCGGCTATGGCTCATTTTTGGTCTCATTTTTTCTAGAGCGCATCCCTCAGATGCAGCCTCAAATAGCGTTGGAAGTACACCCGGTGGACGAACCTCGGATGGAGAGGTGGAATAGTCTGTCTCCAAGACTAGTTTCAGAGTCAGAGTTCCACTTCACTGGTGATTTCTTTGCCTGGCTGAGACGGCAGTACCTCTGGATAGAGGACTTCCCTTATGCCGATGTAGACTTCCGTGGAAGTATGGACTTGATTTTTCCTGCGGGGGAAGTCTGGGATGAGTCAGGTCAGAGATTAAGCCATACCTTGTCTAGTTTTTGTTTTTTAAGTTTTTGATGTATATGTATTTTTTTGGGTATGTAAAAGAGTTTTAACAGATGTTTTGTTTCCAACATGCAGACAAGGGAGCAGTGAGCCCAGTTGATATACCAGTACCAGGGCATCGTGGAGGCGCCCCAATTGCAGCAGATCCAGTGGTACCAGTGATGGGTCTCCGGGAGGTCGAAAGAAACCTCCAAGCCCTTACGATGGGCATCCCTCCTCTGCGGAGGGGGGAAGTGCCTTTACATCTGCAGCGGCACACTGTAGGGGTACCAGAGAATATCATTTCTTTGTTGAGGCGCGTAGTGCGTGCAGTAGTATGTTACTCACAACACAACGCAGTGTGGGGAGATTAGAGTCTCCCTGTGATCATGTTTTTGTATGCCTTGTCAGGCGATGTTGTATGGGTGAACAAACCCAATATTTTTCCCTTTTACACACTTTTTGATGTAAAGCCAACATTTCAGTCACGCCATATATATATATATATATATATATATATATATATATATATATATATACAGTTTCAAATTCTTATGATGCCGATGATTTGTACATGATGATGTCTGTGATGTGTTTTAATTTTCATGTAATGTACAGTTTTTTCTTTCCTTGAATCTTATATGTGGGCTAGATACCGATCCATAATATAATTAGCTAACGAATATGAAACACTATTAAGTTCTCTCGAAATGTGTCTATATTCAATGTAATCGAACATTCATTCAAGATGGCGAACTTGCAAGTGTAGACGTAGAAGGATAGGACTACGGATAGCGTAGATACGGTTGAGTTGATAAACTGTGAGTTGGGAGTCTAAGTAAATAATGATACGAGAGATACCTAGGGAAGAGGCTTGGGTCAACAGTCCAATGACAGCGTGGTATTCTACCATATTGTTGGTTGCTGGTCCTAAACAGATGCCTCCTGAACTCACCACCTCGTCAAACTGATAAATAACCCATGTTTCCGAAGCAATGTTCCGGGTATGTTGGCTGGCGCCATCCGTGAACCCAAAAAAGATAGGAAAGGCAGACGTCATCAGCACATGAAAACACATGCACAATCATGAGTGGCAACGGTAAAGACTTGAGCACGCGAGAGAAAAAACACATGAAACTAAAATACAATAATGTACAAAGTACAGATGCTAGGTGATCTAGGCATAGTAATTTTTAACGTAAAGCCCATTTTGGGGCTCTCCCAGGGAAATTCCATCATGATCTACTAGTTCATAAGCACCTCTGTGCAAAACATGCTTCACGATGTAAGGACCGTGCCACATAGGTTCTAACTTTCCTGTTCCCAATTTATCGTGTGCTTGGTCGTAAACGAGGACTAAGTCTCCTTCTGCAAAGGCTCGAGGTTGGACGGATTTGTCATATTGACTCTTTATTTGTTTCTGATGTACTTCATTAACGAGAGCAACATCGCGGCGTGTTTCGTCCAGCTTGGATAGATACAAGAATTGTTCTTCTTCCGCAGAAGTATGGGGCAGGAGTTCTACTTTCAATTTGAGTGATGGAATTTCACACTCGATTGGTAGGACGGCTTCAATGCCATAGACCAACTGGAAATGAGTGAATCCGGTTGAGGTTTTTACCGAGGTGCGATAGGCCCAGAGAGCGGAAAATAGTTGTAAATGCCACGATGTTTTGTGTTCCCCTACCATGCATTGGATCATGGTTTTTAGGACTTTGTTGATGGCCTCAACTTGCCCATTTGCTTGAGGGTAGTAGGGGGATGAGTTTTCATGGCGAAAACCCAATTTGACATGTAACTCGCTCATCATCTGGTTTTTGAAGTGTGCACCATGGTCGGTGACGATGGAACGTGGTACACCAAAATGAGTAATGATATGGTTGAAGAGGAATAGGGCTGCAGTACGACCATCATTCAGGAAGGTAGGCATAGCCTCATCCCATTTGGTGAAGTAGTCGACGACGACGATGATGTAACCGTGCCCCCCGGCTGAGGTAGGCTTACACTGCATGAAATCGATACCCCATTTGGAAAAGGGGTCGATAGAAATAATGGGGTGCAGCGTAGTAGGGTGGGTGCGTCCCTTCTTGTTGAAGATTTGGCAGGGTGGGCATTTTTTGACGGCCTCGATGCAATATTTGAAAATCGAGGGCCAAAAGTAGCTGGCACGTAAGATTTTTTGGGCTGTGGCCATCCCGGAAAGGTGACCGCCACAGGCGCCAAGGTGACAATCGTTCAAAACGCGTTCAGCCTCTTCGTGAATCAGACATCGCCGAAGGATGGTGTCAATACCACGGCGATACAAAGTGTCACCGAGGATGAGATAACAACGAGAGTGGTGACGGATGCGTCGACGCTCTTCGCGAGAGATGTTGGGATGAAAACGTTGGGTTTGAAGGTAGAGGAGAATGTCTTCGTACCAAGGGTCAGAGGTGCTGATGAGGAAGAGAGATTCATCTGGGAGAGAATCTCTAGGTTCAATGTTTTCATCGGCACAAGGGAGAGCACAGATGAGCTCAACAAACACCAGGGATTTTTTGGCTTTAGCCTTTGTAAACTCGAGATCGAATTCTTGGAGAATAACAATCCATTTCAAATATTTTCCCCCAAGTACTTGACGCGTCAAGATGTGGTACATGGGGTTGGAGTCTACAATTACCGTGGTGGTGCGTAATAAGATGTAGTGGCAGAATCTTTGGACAGCAATGACGGCCGCCATAGCCAGTTTCTCAACATGCAAATATCTGAGTTCAGGTCCGGATAAACTCTTGCTCAGATAATAAATCACGTGTTCTTCGCTGTTAGAGTCCTCTTGAACTAACACCATCGCAATGGTAGAAGTAGAAGCGGCCAAGTAAAGGATATAATCCTTTGTATATTCGGGAGGATGTAACAAAGGAGCGTGGGTCAAAGCGTGCTTGACATCATCGAATGACCGTTGGGCAGTGTCATCCCAGATGAAAGGGACGTTCTCCGCATAAATCCTTTAGTGATCGCGGCATAATTGCAGATGAAACGGCGGAGAAATTTTGCTTTGCCTTGCAAACTTTGGAGTTGGGTTAAGCTGGTAGGTGGGGGTAAGGCTAAGATGACCTTTATCTTTAAGGGATCCACCCTGATCCCATCTTTGGAGACGATGAAACCGAGGAGTCGGCCGGATTCGACAGCGAAAATGCATTTATGTGGGTTCAGACGAATACGATAGAAACGACATCGAAGAAAAATTGCCCGCAAGTGGCCAATGTGATCAGGTCGGTTGGATGAATGGGCGGGTAAATCATCAAGGTAAGGTTCCGCGATATGCTTGATGTCGTGGAAAGCGTAAGACATGGCTCGCTGGAAAGTAGCACCAGCATTTTTAAGGCCAAAAGGTAGCTTTCGGTAGGCGAAAGTTCCCCAAGGGCAGATGAAGGTTGTCTTATGTTGATCAGTAGGTAAGATTTCAATCTGGTTATATCCATAAAATCCATCCATGAAAGAGAAGATTACGCTTCCTGCGCAATTATCGATGATTTGATCGATGAAGGGCGTAGGGTAGTTGTCCTTGGGACAATCTTTGTTGAGATATTGATAATCAACGCAAACACGAATGTTCCCTTGTTTTTTGGCAACTGGAACAAGGTTGGAGACCCATTCTGTCAAAGGGATGGGATAGATGAAGCCAGATTTTAGAAGTTTTTCAACTTCTGCCTTTATAGCTGCCATTTTCTTGGGGTGAACCGGGCGGAGTTTCTGTCGAACCGGTTTTGCGTCAGGGTAAGT
>ML794814.1:90434-117370 GCA_009831015.1 Picea engelmannii | reverse complement strand
AAGGACTAGGTACAATCCAAGGATCAGATGATTCCAAGGATTGATAAGGCATAGTCGAGATCATGTTGACGGCAACAATGTGGTGTGTAGTAAGTGGAAGTGGTGTAGGGAAAGTACCCATAAGGCTAGAATCTTTCAATAAGCCAACACCAACGCTTTCATACGTAACTGGGTGGTCTCCCAAAAAAGGAATATTGTTTGTGGCAGGGATGCGAGCGTCGGGTGTACAGAAGTCAAGTTGATCGACGGTGACAATTTTTCCTTGATGGGGGAATTGTATGTTGAGAAATACCGAGAGGGGGGGGTGAATCAGTATTTGAGCAATAATATTTTATTTTTTTTTGTCTGTTTTCACTAAAAACCTTAGGCTACTTTATAGAGACAAGAGTGCATCCAGAGATCTTTCATTATTCATCAGATGTCTATTAAGCAATAAAATAGTGTAGTAAAGACAAGCAAACCAACGCACATGAGTAAGACACATGAACACCAGGATTTTAAGGTGGAAACCCAAATCGGGAGAAAACCACCGTTGCCGTCGTCTCTGTCTTCAATGATTATTATTAAGAAAACATTCTACAACAGCGTACTAGTGTAGACTCATACTAGTATGCAGGCTTCTACCTGCAGAAGGCTACAACCTTCTCTTGTTTACCAGCCTTTCCTAGAAGGGAGCTTCAACCCCCTTAAGATAGCACCAATTTCTACTGGTAGGATGCTTCTACTGAAGGGTTAATCCCTCAGACTCACTGCTGACCACGTTTCATTAATTTTCACACTGGATTAGTAATAATATGTGTTGCTGAGCAGTTCAGATCTATTGTAACTTACTGGGATTCATTGTAGTTCTGCCACCTGCACAAATTACCTCAGCGATCTGTAGATGTGCCTACTATCAGGAAATGGCCTCCACATCCTCCAGAAGGGACCCCTACTACCTATCACCGTCCTTGTCGTCCTTACCGTCCTGCTTCGCTTCTTCAGATTCACTGTAGAAAGAGCATCGACCCCTTCTTAAACCCATGGATCCAGGACACGTTTAACGCTCATCGGGTCCCATATTTATTGCTCGGGGGAAATCGGGTCCCTCTTTAAAATTTGAATCAAACCTACGCGCGCCTTTTTAAATCGGGTTTCGACATTCCATACACTAGCCCTCCTGAGCTTAGCTCCCGGTCATCGTGACCGTCACACCGTGACCACAACCTTACCTCGTCGGGGCTACGGGGTTTGTGATGCCTCAATGCATATAACCACGGGATTCCCGATTGTCCAAATACCGACGCTCCGTTACGCTGACAGCTGTCCTCCACTATGCCTTCGTCCTCCTGCTCTGCTGTGCTGACAGCTGGCCCCCACTCATCGGGGTTTCACGGATCGCGATTCTGACTTGCAAAAAAATCTTGTCAACGGGATCCCCGATTTCCCGATGAAAAAAATGTCGATGGCGCCTTGATCTTCGACACCTGTCCCTTAGATGGACGGTCCTGATCTTTCAGGGGTTTCGAGACCTGCAAGTCTCGATGCCTAGTGTCTCGGGTCTCTGATGCGCACGATCGCATGACACGTGTCCTTCTTCAAACGAACGGTTCAGATTAACTCTCAGGATTTTGAGACTTGTGTCAACGGTCCAGATGCGATCTTTATTCAGCGGCTGTGATTAAATAGTGAAATCGCTCATCGCAAAATCGACATTCCTAATGTCAAGTGACTTTGTCATTTCAAATTCCCGATCGTCGATGCCTCTGCTGACGTCACACGTGGTTTGACACATGTTAGATCCTGCCACGTGTCACTCTGATTCGTGACTTACCTGTGCCTGAAGTGTTGAATCTTCCTGACACTTGTCCTTCCCTGGTTGTGCCACGTGTCCCTAGCTGACGTGGTCTGCTGTCGTGAGTTGGATCAACGGTCTAGATCACATGTTGATTTGACGGTCTAGATTTAATCACGATTTCGCGAAATCAGGGTTTTTGTTGCATTGTGTTCTTTGCATATTGAAATCCCGATCCCCGAAACTCCGATGAGGACAATCAATGGTCCATATTGCATGCTTGCTTCAACGGCTGCGATCAAGTCGTGAAATCGCATATCACGATTTCAGGGTTTTCAATGTCGAATGAATTGGACATTTCAAAGTCCCGATCCCCGATTCTCCAATGGATTATCTCCCTCGCATCTTCTGCAGATCTGAGGGCTGTCAGCGACGCTCTGCAACAATCATACGCACCCCTCCAAAACTCAACCATACACTGATTTTCTGACATGAAAGATCTTCTTCCTCCTTTGCCTCATCCTTTTCCATCAATGACAATATTTCCAAGATTGTACACATCGAATCACCCACGAGGCGACGACAGTCATAGCGTAGAACCAATTTCTTCCAAGTAAGAGGTTGTAATCAAGGGGAGCATCGACCACCTCGACATCAACGGTAACAGTTTTACCTCCCAATTGAACGACGAGGGATTGCAGTAATCCGTGAGGATGGAAACCTCGTCCATCGAAAGCGCGTAACATCTCAGGGGATTTGTTAAGGGCAGGTGATTTTAAGCCTTTCCAACAGGCTAGAGACATGACACAGGTAGAGGCTCCCTCATCCAGGATAGTTCGGTGGATTTGTTGATTGTGAACAACAACATTGATTTGGAAAGCTAGCTGGTGGGAGAGTCATGGTTGATGATCATCCAGATTAAACGTGATGTAGTTTGATGACTTGGGATTGAAAGTGCCAATAGAAGCTAAGAGCATCCTATGTTGGTTAGGACAGTGTTGTAGAACTTCCAATGCGGACATGGCACACGGGGCTTGGGCCAAATCTTCTACAATATTGTAATTTTGGGCAGCCCGTGAATTAGGATTGAAAGTGGATTTACGGATGGTGCTCTTAGGAGGGCGTAAGATGGAGTCAAAAGAAGGTTTCTCAATCTGAAGTGGCCCGGATGGAGGGCTAACAGATGGAGGATTAACATCAGATGGTAAAGGATCTGGCGAAGAACCATTAGCAGCCTTCGACTTGTCAGGTTTAACTGGCATGTCGTATGTCACAGAACGAGTGTTTAGATTAACCCCGTTAAACATGTAAATGTGGGCGCTTGCCGAGGCCTCATCAGGGGGTTGGTTGGAACTGCCCCCCGGCGTGGGGGTTTGTGCAACCAAAGATTGTTGTTGCGGAAAAGGCTGAGTAAGCACAGCGGGTTGCGAATTTCCCTTGAAAAGTTTAGCCACTTCATCACGATGTGGGCAGTCTCGAGTGTAGTGATCGTCACCGCAAATGAGACATGGGAATTTCGGTTTTCGCTGTGGTTGTTTTCCAGCAGGAGTACTACACCTATTCTACTATTGGTGGAGGATCCTAGCAAAGAAAAAATTCTAGATAATTTTTAATTAGCGTTGATTTTTATGGCTGTTCTTTATGCAAAAAGGGGTGTATGGAAGTGAAACAAATGGAATTATGACTCAGACCCAAAGAATGCATCAAATATGATAAGCAGTCATTTCCTTTTGATGAATGTCTATCTAAGGGAGAGAGAGAGTTCTTTTCACTAACAAGCACAAATACAGAGTGTCCCCAAACGATTCTTTTTCTCAATCAAATCCTGATATAATGCAAAAACTTTTAAATGCCTTCTAATATGCACCATCAATCATGGAGATGATTTTTCATTGTTCGTATATGAGTCAAAGATCAATTCAACACAATGCTTGTCTTGCTAATTGTCTTTGTATGAATGAAAATCAAACTAGCACAAGCTAAAGTCATACAAACAATGCACCCTCTCGTTGCAATCAAAACGAAAAGCGAAAGAAAAGAAACAATCAAAGAGGAAACAAAATTCACACCCAGAAAGAAAAAGTTGAAGAACAATGACCTTGACTCAAATCAAGATAAAGAGGTCTGTAGGCCTTTGATGACCTTCACCAAGGTTTTTACTCAGCTAATGAGGAGAGAAGAACAATGCATAGGTTTCAAATTTCACTCAACAGGAAAAACTCGATGAAAAAAGTGAAGAAGGCTACAAGATCCAAATAGTAAGGTGCTTATTCTTCAATCAAAAGACAGATGTCAAGGTTGAAAAGGAAGAAACATTGACTCACAAGGTTACTCAGCAGAGGAAACACAGAGGCAAAATCCAAGAAAATGCAATTCTGGAAGATTTTTGAGCCAAAGAGGGTTGGCGCTCTGTTGCCAAGGGAAAGGAGCGTTATAGCACTCTGTGCAAAGCTATTAGGAGAACTGGTGCTCTGTTAGCACTAGGACAGGGGCGCCAGGTTCTAAAACTCCAAAAATTGTCGAAAAAATAAAAAAATTGCAATCTAATTCCGACAATTATGTTGAGTGTGATGGGGTAGGGGGCCAATCAGCTCATGAAACCAATCAAAAGAGGAGTGAACCAGGTCTGAAACAATCAAGGGGTAGAACTACGTCAATGAGGAGAAATCAAAACAAGAGGTTTCGATTTGAGGCTATCTCCCCAGCGGAGTCGCCAGTTTCTGTTGTAGGAAAATCTCCCTACAGACAGGTAGATCGCCTCTACGAGCTTGACCTTAACTCTAGACAGAAAAATTCTTAATGTGGACACTGACTTCCTTTCAAATATATCTAAACTAATACATGAGAAGGAAGGATAAAAAAAGTACCTCTTTATCGACGTTTGTCCCTGCACGCTCCGAGTTGCGCTCCAATCCTTTGCTCCTCGCTGAGTTCTGCAGACAAACAAGATACGACCACTTCCTACTCTATTGATATTAGCTTGAAAATAGGTCTATCAATTAATGATAAGTTCATGTAACATCAGACACAAACTAGAAAGAAACAGGCCAAGCGTGTCATATTAATGAGAATAACGACAAAAGTACTTACAATCGTAGATGCGAATGCGACAACTTCGTCAAGTCCCCTTCATCTAACCCTTGCTTGAAAGATCCACAATCTGGTTGACAGCAGCTTCACTGATCACTTCTCCTTTGGCTGACTGTGTGTTTCCTATGAGATCATAGGTTTCATGCTAGCAATTCTTCCTCCCCTTTCCACCATCATAGAGCTTGCTTATATAGGTTGGGAGGAGCTTAACCTCTTGAGTTATGTTTAGAACAAGTTGGGAACCTCCTCCTTAGATCAGGGATCTCTTGATGAAACCAAGAATTCGAGTACAACTGCCTCCTAATCTCAAAAGTTTGTTTCCTTATTCTCCTCACCGGGCTAACAACTGACCCAGATTAGGGATCACTCCTTCAAAAGGGGCATCAGAGCGCTAGAACGCTCCCTAAGAATCTTAAGGGGAGCGCCAACGCTTCAAAAGTGGGCAGCGCTCCTTCAGAGGGGTGAGGAAGAATTATAACTCTCCATGAGGCCTTATAAGGGAGCGCTAGCACTCCTAAGGCTGTTTCAGGGGAGCGTTCACCCTCAAAACTCTTGATTGAAATCCCTTTTCAGGTGTTAAGAGTTGTTTGACTCCAGTGAACCAGTTCTCCTTCTTCAAACCAAGTACATAAGATGTTTTAAGTGCCTCCTTAGTGTCGTCATTATGGCAACATGATTCAACATTTGCGACACTTGTAACCAACTTGCGACACTTGCGAAAGTTGTAAGGAAGTTGTGACACTTACGACAATTGAGAGGAATATGTGACACTTACCCAGTTGAGTAATTTTGATGTGTAACAGGGAGGAGTTAGTTTATTGGTTCAAATCCACCTATGGGAAATCTAAAATCCCATCTAAGAAGTTACGAGAGTACAATAACATCTCTTATAAGAATGGTGAGACCTTCAAGTCCTTTAACTTGCATTTCACTAAGCTACACAATCAAATCTCTGAACTAATTATACCTCAGAACCAAGTTGTTTCATGCATTACTACAATGCATTACCTTCCCCATATCGTCATAGGCATGAGGAAAAATCCATTGATAACCTTAGTTCCACTCTGCATAATTATTTAGAGTATGAAGAACAACTTGAAAGAACAGGTATTCCTCAGGGAGAATTAGTTAAACAAACATACATGTCTGCCCTCTTACAGCCAGTCCAAGACATGAATAATCGTATGATAGTGTATGAGAGAAAGGGAATTGTCTCCCCTCTCACCCCTGGAGCTTCGTCCTCTTCCACACCACCCTTTAGAAGTCCAATTGAAAATAATTTTCATCCTAAAGCTATCATGCCTCGAAGTTGGTGTAACTTTTGCGAGGAACACCACGAGGAAATCACATGTTGTCCAACATAAAATAAAATATTCTTAATCAGTTGGCCAACATCAAAGTAGATGCCACCCTTCTGGACATGGTTTTCATCCCTAAACAACAGAGGCATCTAAAACAATTCATGGAAGGAAAATCTTATGTTGTAGCCAATCTCTATGAAGAGGTAATGGAAGAGGATTTGTCTGTAAATAAAGTAGGTGTACATAACTTTAGATACCCTCTAAAAAAAAACCCTTTTTATATTTTTGTAAAGATTATGGATAAGATTGCCCATTGTCGCCTCATTGATGGCATTTCGAGCCCAAGTGTGATGTCGAAGATTATTATGGAAGAGCTAGGATTGTCTTGTACAAATGAAAACTCCAGAAGCATGCTCTCTTATAATAGTCTACAACAAACAACCATAAGTGATATTAAAGATGTGACCTTAGTTTTGTGTGCGCACCCCGAAATAAGGACAACCCTTATTATTCAGGTAATTGATATGCCAGTAAGATATTACTCAATCATTTTGGGAAGAGATTGGAAATATTTGATGGGTGGATACCTCTCACTCGACGGGACACACTTATCCATTCCTCGGAATGGTAAAAACATTATATTCCTTAGAGAGGGAAGGATTTCACCTTACATAGAAAGTGTCCCACAACCAAATGTGAACTATATCGAAGAGGACCTAGGGGTGTATTCCATATTTGTTGAGGAGGATAACATTCACTTGGAAAAAATCGATTTAGATGATGGTATGTAGCACATGCAATTTGATGGTTCATGCTCTAGTGAAGGTAACAGAGCTGGCATAATCTTGTACTCTCTTGTGGGGGAAAATTCATAATTTTTCTTATAGGTTGGAGTTTTCTTGCACAAATAATGTCACTGAATTCGAAGCCTTATTATTAGGCATTGAAAATTCCTATAATATGAGTTGTGGTCACCTTTTAGTTTTTGCAGACTCCTATCTTGTTGTGAACCTTGTACGTAAGATATACACTCCTAGCAACAAGTTGATGAAACGATGCACCCAAACTGTTTGGAAACTTATCGCAAACCTATTATCTTTCAACATTACTCATGTTAAGAGTGAATTGAACTCAATGGATGATCGGTTAACTGTTTTTGGAGCCTCTCCTAATCGACAACTTCTGCCACACAGACCTGATTGTACTTTTCAATTTCTATATCGTCCACATATCCCTGACAATATAGAATCTTGGAAAGTCTTCCCTAGCGATGAGATCATCTGTGCTTTCATTCAAAATGAACCTTATAAGCCCAAGGAAATTATATCCATGGAATATAACAATATTCCTAAGGGTTTGAATCCTTTAGAGAGTTCGTTTTCATCTATTGATGTAGGAAATAAAGAAAAACAGAAAGAAGAAGAGTTGAAAAGGAAGGTGGGTGAAACTATCTCCTTGAACATTGGGACACCTGACTCTCCAAAGAATGTTAAAATAGGTGCCCAATGTTCTGATGAAGAGAAAATGATGTTTTCCAATCTACTTGGTGAATTTCAAGATGTTCTTTCTTGGTCTTATGAGGATCTTCATGGTTTTGATCCTGCTCTTATACAACATGTCATTACCATCAAGGAAGGCATAAAACTAGTTAGGCAAACACAAAGACCTATCAACCCTGCACTGGAAATATCTATATGAAGGGAGTTGGAAAAAATCTTGAAAGTTGGGATCATATTTCCGGTCAAATATTCTGAATGGGTTTCCAATTTGGTTCCTATTCGGAAGACGATTGGTTAGATCATATTATGCATTGATTTTTGCGCATAAAATCGAGCTAGTATGAAATATCAATTTCCTCTCCCTAACATGGAAATGATTCTGCATCAAGTTGCAAGGTCATAGATTATGCCCTTACTTGACGGTTTTTCTGGTTACAATCAAATCAAAATAAAAGGTGTAGATACATACAAAACCAACTTTATTACTCATTGGGGTACCTTGGCTTATGAACGTATGCCTTCTGGCTTATTTGGTATGAGTACCACTTTTAAAATATCTATGCAAATAACTTTCGACGATTTGATCGGTAAGATTATTCATGTTTATCTTGATGATCTAATCGTGTACTTTAAAGGGCTATCAATTGTCTCAAAGTTTCAAAATTTATGGCTAGGTCCTTTCAATATCGCTTTTGTCCTAGATACAAACTCTTATATTCTAAAATATTTACAGGAGTGATTGTTCTCCTACATCACTAACGATTCTCACCTAAAACACTAAGTGGAACCAAATTTAAAATTTTTAACGTTGTTTGGATTTTCTGTATATTAGTAGTCTAGTTCTGCTTTCATTTTCCCACTGTTTTTCATTTATGATTTTATAGTAGTTTAATTTATGCTTTCCTTTTTAATAGTTTTCATGCTGCTTTTGCAAATTCTGTCATTTTATTTCAGTTGTTTTACATTTTGTAGTCCTATTTTTGTCATGAATTTTATTGCTTTTCATCTTTTAGTTATTTTTTGGTCAAGAATAAGATGTTGGATTAGTTCTGCCATGGTGACACTCTTGCAAGATATTGTTAGTCAATAACAATCAATCTTACACGGTTGTTACGATGTTCCCCCTGAAAACAAATTGAATTTGTTATCTGCTTTCATTGATGTCTTATAAAAGAATTGGTTGTCTCCTGCTTCTTCTTTCCATTTCTTCATCCATTTGAGAATTAAAAAGAGAAAGTCCATAATTTTTTCTCCTTGAAGTAAAGAGAAAATTATGGTTGAATGATTATGCATACAGGGATAAACCCCCTCATACTTAACATTTTCCATGAGTTATTCCCAAATTCCTGGTCATTTTTCCATAAGGTCTGCTCACTTCCCCTTGTTGCATAATCATTATGGTTATACTTTCTTGATCTGTTGTTCTCGGTCTGTGAAACCATACATTCTGAGTTCTAATATGTTGGAAACAAATTTCCCTGTGGATTCGTGAGTTTGTTGACAATAAAAATTACAACGAGGATTTCTCATGCAAAGTATTGTTTAAGCCTATTATTCAAACTATGCTAACGATATGTAATACTAGTAGGTGGGACCCCCTTGTAGATTGGAGGATCAAAGATAGTCTTATCACACATTTTATGTTGTTGTTTCGATATTGCTTACAGGGTTCTACCTGATTGATGATGCAATTTTGGCTTTGTTTGCGACATAATGGTAGATGGATAATGCATTTTATGTGTTGGTTCTGTTGCTCTAAGCTCTAAATTCCATGGATGAATGACTTGTATTTACTGTTATTACAATTTCTATTTTCTCCATGATTCATTACCTATCAACACCTACACAACACACATGTTAGTAATAAAAAGAGACAAGAGAAATATGGAATAAACCCAAAAAACAGAACTATGCTATACTATGTGAAAATGAAATTAAAAGAAATTAATGTTAGCCCTAACTAGTAATGTTAGTGGCTATACGATTTGTATTGAGTTATATTGGGTGCATTTGATATATGCAATTGTATGGTTTTGGAAATGGTTAATATGGATTGGGTGGTGCAATTGGAAAGCAATGTGTGCAAGTGGTGCAGACCCCCGAACCCTCAAATCGAGGTCCGCGCAAGATCGATCTAAATCTTCCCTTAGAGTCTAATTGACTCTTTGATTTCCCCTCGGGAAATATCTCATACACTCACAGTGTATCCACAGGTCCTTTGTAAAAATCATCCTATGTAGACTAAACCCAGGCGCAAGCCTTACTCTCCTATATGACCATGATCTGATCTTTTCACAGACATCTCTCGCTTCTCGAAAGTTCACGAGTTTGGGCGTTGAACTCTCGTGATCCTCTTCTACGAAATCCCGAGATGCTATAGTCAGCGGTAGTTTTGACTTTCCTTTTGCATTTTTCACAACTCTCAATCTCGCGAGCTGGAGTGTAGACCTTTTGTGCTTCCCTTTCGCGAAATCCCGATATGCGATAGGGTAACTATAGGTTGACCCCTCGATGCACGAGTACATGCCACCTATCACCCTTGCGGTCCCCACCTGATAGATGTGCCACGCATTCACACGAGCTCTCAGATATTTGCCACTTCACAACCCCTGTACTATTCCTCTGCCCCTTCAAAGCTCTGAACTCCGAAATGAGAGTTCACGGGAGATCCGACGGCCCTCGTTGGATTGAATCACTTGCTTTAACTCCCCTTGCTCCTTTGCAAGACCTAACAGTTCTCGGGTCTTCGGTACTTCTCCATGGAGAATTTTGACCGTTCAATTTCTTCCTCCATAACCTCTGTGAAATAAACTAATGTTCTTTCATTGAAACTTATCCTCCTGCAAAGCAACTTCACTTTGCCTCCCTTTGAGTACTTCAAAGGTGCTAACCCTCCTGATCTTTCTTCGCAAACTCGAGTCTCCAAAAAGACTCCTGCATGCACTCCTTGCGGCAATCCTTCAAATGCTTCTAAGTATTTGATCTCTCGACTCTGTGCACCTTCTGCAACAACAGTCCTTCAAATCTCTCCTTGGTTGATAAGTTCTAAGCTTTCAACAAGCCTATGCACACCTTGCACGAATTTTGTGCTACACCTTCACTTATGCAGAAATGAGAACAACGCTATCCCTCCTGATATTTTAGAGATAAACTCTAAACCTTGTCAATGCACACCTTGCAGATGCTTTCACTACATTCCTTGCAGGGACTTCTCACTCGAGAAGAGAAACAATTGAAACTCATTCACTCTCTCTCTCTTAGACTTCAAACATTCAATATGAAATCCTACATACACACAATATTAAAACAAATGTGTAACAGGGAGAATAAAACAACTATCAGCATACCATTCAGCATGTATAAACAAAAAACATCATAACACCATGAGTCTGATTCAAAGCTTCATATATTAATTCAAAGCTTCTGTACATGGGCTCTTCTCTACAACTTTCTGCTACAACTTCCTTCTTCTTCTTCTGCGCTATGCTAATGTTACAATTACAAATGAATTTCATAATACAAAGACGAGGGTGTCTATATCCATTTTCCCTCCTGCTTTTCTAAACTGTCTAATCTATCATTTAAATCTACCTACTTTCATTAACTATGAATAAATGCCTTAATGTTTTACAGATGAGAGAAATCGCTCAAGATCTGTTTACAACCTCTAAGATATAAATGCAAGTATGCCATCTTCCTAACTATTACATTAATATATGCTCCCTTAAACTTTCGAAACATTTCAAAACGTGAAAAATGTGTGTTGCACTTTCCAGCTGTCCTTCGCCTCCACGCTCGCTTGAATTATTACGATGCTCCTGCATCATACTCCCTCGCTTGAAATTTTTCATGAAATATTGTTCATGAGCTCTTGCATGGTCTATCCATGCTTCGGAATTTCTGCTTCATCTTCCCAGCTGGCATCTTCAACTGGATGTCCCTTCCACTTGACCAAGTATTCAAAATACTCTTTTCTTCTGTTTTTTTTGCTGACTCTATTGTCAATTATACTTTCCATTTGTGGCTTTTCAACTACAGGAATTTGTTTGGTCCAATGAAATTTTGTCTGTTCATTCTCTGCTCCTTCTTCTCTATCTCTGTAAGGGTACAAATATGAGATGTTGAATATCGGTGAAATTCCAATCCCATTGGGTAATTCAATCTCATATGCGTTTGCCCCAAAAAAATTCATGACTCTGCATGGTCCAATCTTTTTCATCTTTAGTTTATTATATGTTCCTCTTGGGAACCTTTTCTTCCTCAGATGTGCAAGAATCATATCACCAACTTCAAATTGAATTTCTTGCCTATGTTGATCTGCTCTGCGCTTATACTCTTGATTTGAATTTTGTAATCGATGCTTGACTTGGCTGTGGAGCATTTCTTTTGCAAAGTCGTCTGCACTAGCACTTCTGAATTCAGTTTGTTTCGAATCTTTCAATTTAGAAACTCCCCTTAGCTACATTCCATATACAATTTGGAATGGACTCTGCCCTGTTCTTATATTGATCGAATCATTATAATCAAATTCCGCCTGTGGCAAAATGTGATCCCATTGACTATGGTGTTCAGTCACTAGGCTCCTCAGCAAATCTCCCAAGATTGTATTCAAAACTTTTGTTTGCCCATCCATCTGAGGATGATAAGCTGAGCTAAAAGAAAAACTTGTCCCCGGCTTCTTCCATAAAGTCCTCCAGAAATGCCCAACTAACTTGGTATCTCTATCCAAAACTATACTCCTTGGAAAACCGTGAAGTCTGACGACTTCTTTGAAAAACAGGTTCGCAATGTGAGTTGCATCACTGGTTTTCTGGGATGGTATAAAATGTGCCATCTTGGAAAATCTTTCGACTACCACAAAGATCGAATCACATCCTCTTTGTGTCTTTGGTAATCCCAATATAAAATCCATGCTCACTGCATCCCACGACCTTTCTGGTATGGGTAATGGCTGATACAACCCTTTGTTCTGCCTTTTTCCTTTTGTGTGCTGACAAATCCTACATCTTTCCAAAAATCTCTTAACATCTGTCCTCATTCCTGACCAAAAATATGATCCATTCAAATTTGAGAACGTCTTATTATGACCGAAGTGTCTGGCCAATCCTCCATTGTGTTTTTCTTTCAGAAGATTCTCCCTCATGGAGCATTTTGGAATACATAGATGATTGCCCCTAAATAATAATCCATCCTGGATCATATATTCAGTCCATTGGATTCTATCCCTGAGAACTGGATTCTCAAACGCCTCATATGCTTCCTTAAAATATGGGTCATCCTTATACATTTCTTTGAGGTTATCAAAACCCAAAGTTTTGACTTTGAATTCCTGCATAAGAAAACATTTCCTTCTCAAAGCATCAACAACATTGTTAGCAATTCCAGAAATATGTTTAATTACAAAAGTAAAATTCTGCATGTATTCAACCCATTTAACATGATTTTGATTCAACTTCTCATTTTGAGTCACGAATTGTAAAGCGTGATTATCACTGTACAAAACAAACTCTTTAGGAACCAAAAAATTATTTGTCATATGTGGAGTACTTAATATTCACTTCATTCAATTTCTCGCTGAAGTATGCAACCGACCTATCGTCTTGGCTCAAGACCGCTCCAATTACAAACCCACTCGCGTCACACTTGACCTGAAATGTCTTGCTAAAGTCCGGAAAAACAAAAATTGGTTGCTCTGTGATCTTCTTCTTCAGCAGGTTGAAACTCTTCTCTGCTTCCTCTGTCCAACGAAAAGATTTTTATCTTTTCTTCACCGTATCCATCATCGGTGCACTAATACCACTGAAATTTTAGATGAATTTCCTGTAGAAACTAGCTAAACCATGGAAGCTTCAAACTTCAAACACACTTTTCGGTGATGGACAATTCTTAATTGCTTCTACCTTATCTGGATCCATCTTCAACTCATTTGCAGAGATAACAAAACCCAAATAAATGAGTTTTGTCCTCATAAATGATGATTTCTTCATGTTTAGCAACAATTTCTCTTGCTGTAATCTTCCCATCACTGTAGATAAATGCTTCAAGTGTTCTGCTTCTGTTTTTCTGAAAATCAATATATCATCAAGATATACGATAACAAATTTCCCGATGAACTCTTTCAGGACTTCATTCATCAACCTCATGAAAGTACTAGGCGCATTTGTTAAGCCAAATGGCATAACAAACCATTCATACAACCCTTCATCGTCTTGAATGTTGTCTTCCATTCATCACCTTCCCTCATACGAATTTAATGATATCCTCTTTTCAAATCAATCTTTGAAAAAAATCTTTCTCCACTCAAGAAATCCATCAAATCATCCATCCTTGGCAATGGAAATCTATATCGGATGGTAATCTTATTGATCTCTCTTGAGTCTGTACACATTCTCCAACCTCCATCTTTCTTTGGGCCGAGTACTGTTGGAAAAATGCATGGACTCAAGCTCTCTCGAATCAATCCTTTGTCCATTAAATCCTAGACCTGCCTCTTGACTTCTTCATTCTCCTACGGCGTCAACCTGTACGCTGCTTTGTTTGGTAAACTGGCTCCAAGTATAAGATCAATGTGATGGCTTATACTCCTGATAGGTGGAAACGAACAAGGTAGTTCATCCACTACTATATCAACAAACTCTTCCAGCAACTCCTGGATTTCTTCTGGTAAATCATCTACTCTTGTACTGGTCAAAACAATTCTAGGCTTCCTGACCACAATAAATTGTGTGTCTTCCTTCTTCTTAACCTCATTAAGAAGTTCCTTCCCACTCATGAGAAGTACAGTGTTGCTTGTCTCTGTTTTTACTTCTTTATCCTTAATCGACAACAACATGTGAGTTCACCCATTCCTCTCTAGGGTGTATGTTTTCTTTCTCCCATCATGAACCACATTCCTGTCATATTTCCATGGTCTACCCAGCAATAGATGACAAACATCCATGGGAATGACATCACATAATATTTCATCCTTATATCCTCCTATTTTAAATTCAACTAAACATTGTTTAGTGACATTTACCTGATGTCCTTTTTGTAGCCATGAAACTCTGTATGGGCTTGGATGTACGATAGTATCCAGCTCCAGCTTTTCTACCATCTCTATAGAAACAAGATTGTTTGTGCTACCACTGTCCACGATGACTTTGCATACCATGTCTTTTGTCTTGCAAGCAGTCCGAAACAGTCTGTTCCTTTGGGATGGGTTCTCTGCCTCTTTCTCTGGCGTTAAGAGAACTTTCCTCATCATCAAAGATCTTCCGCCCTCAGCATCTTCTGCCTCAACATTCCGTCTTTGTGCTTTGACAATGTGAGTTTCACCACCTTCTTTCTTCCTATCTGGACACTCATAATATTTATGTACATTTTTCCCACAGACAAAGCATTTCACTTCACCACCTTGGCCTTTTCCTCTTCCTCTGGTTCAAGGAAAAGCATTTCCATCAGCATACTTCCCTCTCAGTGAGCTTCCTCCTCTCTCATGCTGAGTTTGAGGTTTCTTCCCCTCTTCTTGAGGTCTCTGAGTTCTATCTTGGGAAATTGTCTTGCCTCTAGCTTGACTTCTACCTCAACCTCTTTGACCTTGCTTCCGGCTCAACTTTTATTCAGCTTTCAGAGCCATCTGATAAGCATCCTCTACATTCTGAATGATCATCATGCTCATCTCATCTTGAATGTCATATCGTAGACCATTCATGTATCTGGAAACTTTTTCATCATTGCTTTCCCGATGACCTGCTCTGATGTTTATCTTGTAGAATTCTTTAGTGTATTCCTTCACTGACATCAACTTTTGTCTCAAATTCTGCATCCTCCAAAACAGAGTGATTTGATAATCCTTGGGTATGAATTTGGCCTTCATTTTTGCAACCATTCTATCCCAACTCTTGATTTTCTGCTTGCCTTTGCAGCATCTGTCAGTTTGCAGTTCATCCCACCATAATGTTGCATGCCCTTTAAGTCTTGTGACAACATGTTTGACCTTCTTGTCTTCCTCGACATCCTCATAGTCAAAGTATTTATCCAGAGTTCTAATCCAATCTAGAAGCTCTTCAACATCCAGGTTTCCTTCATACATGGGAATCTCCTTCTTTGCCCTGGCACCTATCCTAGCAGCAGCCCTGAATAGGCGTTCGTCTACAACATCTTCGATTGTGACTTCTTCTCCTTCATGTCCAGCTTCATTTTCACTTTCAGCCTCACTGACATCTCCAACGTCAACCGTGCACCTCTGTGTTGTCTCCATGGCATAAATCCTGGCACGTAGTTCATGCATTTCCCTTTCCACTGTTGGATCAGGCATTGGTCTGTCTCTTCTTCTCGGCGGCATGGCTGAGAAATTTCTCCTTTCCTTTGATACAGAAAGAAAAGAACTTTTTCTGTGCTCTGATACCACAACTAGTGCAGAGCCCCGAACCCTCGAATCGAGGTCTGCACAGGATCGATCTAAATCTTCCCTTAGAGTCTAATTGACTCTTTGATTTCCCCTCAGGAAATATCTCATACACTCACAATGTATCCACAGGTCCTTTGTAAAACTCGCCCTATGTAGAATGAACCCAGGCGTGAGCCTTACTCTCCTATATGACCATGATCTGATCTTTTCATAGACGTCTCTCGCTTCTCGCAAGTTCGTGAGTTCGGGTGTTGAACTCTTGTGCTCCTCTTCTACGAAATATCAAGATGCGATAGTCAGTGGTGGTTTTGACTTTCCTTTCGCATTTTTCGCAACTCACAATATCGCGAGTTGGAGTGTAGACTCTTTGTGCTTCCCTTTCATGAAATCTTGAGATGTGATAGGGTAACTATAGTTTTACCCCTCGATGTGCGATTACACATCACCTGTCACCCTTGCGGTCCCCACCTGACAAATGTGCCATATTCACATGAGCTCTCGGCTCTTCGCCACTTCGCAACTCTTGCACTATTCCTCTACCCCTTCAAAGCTCTAAACTCTAAAATGAGAGTTCACAGGAGATCTGATGGCCCTCGTTGGATTGAATCTATCAGCCCTACTTCTCCTGAGCTTATAATTAGAAAATCACTCGCTTTAACTCCCCTTGCTCCTTTGCAAGATCTAATGGTTCTCGGGTCTTCGGTACTTCTCCACGGAGAATTCTGTCTGGTCAATTTCTTCCTCCAGAACCTCTGGGAAATAAACTAATGTTCTTTCACTGAAACTTATCCTCCTGCAAAGAAACTTCACTTCTCCTCCCTTTGAGTACTTTAAAGGTGCTAACCCTCCTGAGCTTTCTTTGAAAACTTGAGTCTCCAAAAAGACTCATGCACACACTCCTTGCAACAATCCTTCAAATACTTCTAAGTATTTGATCTCTCTACTCTGTGCACCTTCTGCAACAACATTCCTTCAACTCTCTCCTTGGTTGATAAGTTCTAAGATTTCAACCAGTCTGCACACACCTTGCATGGCTTCTGTGCTTCACCTGCACTTCTGCAGAAATGAGAACAACGGTATCCCTCCTGAGCTTTCAGAGATAAACTCTGAACCTTGTCAACACACACCTTGCGGATGCTTTCACTACATTCCTTCTAGGGACTTCTCACTCAGGAAGAGAAACAATTGAAACTCATTCACTCTCTCTCTCTCAGACTTTGAACATTCAATATGAAATCCTACATACACACAGTATTAAAACAAATGCGTAACAGAGAGAATAAAACAACTATCATCATACCATTCAACATGTATAAACATAAAACATCATAACACCATGAGTCTGATTCAAAGCTTCATATATTAATTCAAAGCTTCTATACATGGGCTCTTCTCTACAACTTTTTGCTACGACTTCCTTTTTCTTCTGTTCTATTCTAATGTTACAATTACAAATGAATGTCATAATACAAACACAAGGGTGTCTATATCTGTTTTCCCTCTTGCTTTTCTAAACTGTCTAATCTATCATTTAAATCTACCTACTTTCATTAACTATGCATAAATGACTTAATGTTTTACAGATGAGAGAAATCACTCAAGATTTGTTTACAACCTCTAAGATATAAATGCAAGTATGCCATCTTCCTAACTATTACATTAATATTTGCTCCCTTAAACTTTCGAAACATTTCAAAACGTGAAAAATGTGTGTTGCGCTTTCCAGCTGTCCTTCGCCTCCGCGCTCGCTTGACTGCTTACGATGCTCCTGCATTAGAAAGTTTTGATGCATGGATTAATGGTATGGTTTGGGTGGCTGTCATGTACTACGAAATTGAATGAAATGGAAGATGGAAGCTACGTGAATTAAATTCACATCACTCCATACTTCTCCCACTGTCCATCACCCTAACATGGTTATTGTTCATTTGGTTTTGTTGTGGTTAAGCTCCGAGATTCAGGCATGGAAAGAACTTCTCAACCAACTCGCATTTTTAAGGCCATTGGTTACATGTATGGTTCTTTTCACCCATCCATGAATTCGCTCTGTGTGTGAAATGAACGTTGGATCAATAATGTGTTGGTATGTGTTTTCTTGAGGTTGACAACTGTGTAAACGCGTGGTGTTTTCTCTGGAATGACTGTGTGTGTTATTTGTTGCAAATGGAAAAATCAATGGTTGAAGTTGCGATTTCATTGGTTGTTCTATGTGGTGGAAACTGTGATGGATATCTGTTGTCTTTATGGGTTTTTTTGGAGGGTTTCACTCTGTTTAGCCTTGTTGGTCGTCTCCTCACAGTTATGGTAACCATATCCATTTGCATTTGGTGCTATGGGGTTGTTGTGTATGTTTCTAACTCCTTTTGGTCACTGTATATCTTTCCACCTGGTCGTGGCCACTTTTTTTGTTATTGGCACCAACACAGTTGGCTATTGGGTGGCCACTATGCCAAGAAGTATGCTTTAGGTTTGTTTGTAGTACCTAGGGTCTGCAATTCCATAGGCATTGTTATGTGTTGGTTCGTCTCTTGAGAAGAGTGTGAGGGTTATGAATCTACGCGTTCTTGGTATTGGTTGCTCTCCAGTAAGAAAACTCTGCTCCTTTGCATCATGGTCTACCCTACCTGGTTTTGAAATATCACCCTATTCTACAAGGCTAAGGGTTATGAGGCTTGTGGCTCCACCATGATTTTCTCGAGGGTCTCTCACCTACTGTCGATATGGTTGACCTCTAGTCTCCTTGTGTTTGGTGACTAAGAGAACCCTTGCTTATTTTGTTCATTATTTACAAAGCCCAATTTTGATAAACTAAACCAGTCGCACCCTGTCGGGTATCTTGTTGACTGTCATAAGTTGGTTGAGTAGTATTGGTAGTGGATTTGATTATTGGATCGTCTCTGTTTGATCAAGTTGATTGGAGAGTTGTAATTGGAAATGATAATTGGCATATAGTTGTTGCCTCCTTTTGTTATGACAGTTGAATTGATAACTCGGTATTATTTAATTGGTTTATTGAGAGTAAGCATAAATGTACAGTCACATAAATGCTTCTTTTCATTATGCGTTGGTCTATGTGTTCCTACAATATGTTATAGCTTGAAGTTGGTGGTTGTTGTGTGTTTAATTTTCCCTGATCTAGATTACTACAATTTGAAGACTTGATGACTGTGACTGGGCTATCTATTGTGTATGATTTATGGAGACATCGTGCATCATTTTGTTTTATTGCACTATCAGAGATCACCAGGGGTTCTTGGTAGTATGGTTTCATTGTAAATTTAATTGTTAAATTTGTCAAAGGAATGGAATCGGGCATGTTTTAAAAGAGTCTGTTCAACTCAGGAAAGACCTGTGTCTATGTTTGATTTGAGGATTTATAGATTATGTTGAGTGGTTGATATTTTTATATATGCTTAACGAAGTTGAAGCAATATGACTATGTGTTCCTTTGAATTTTGTTTTAAATACAAAAGGGAAGGAAATGAAAAGAAACATAATTCTTTAAACAATATGGGTGAAATTCATGACGATCCTAAGTATGATTATACAGTATGTTAATTTAAAGTTTTTAAAGAAATTGGATGTGGGACAGTGAACAAGTTTTACACACGGTAATTGTTTAGTTGATGCTAGAATAGTTGTATTGAATACATAATTGTTTTTATGGATTACTTAATTGGTTTTTCGAACATTATTCACTCTTTTCCCTACCATTATTTCACTTTTCACAAATTACAATTCCCCCCACCTTCCCATATTCACTATCCACTCCCTGTTCCTAAAATTTAATTATAGTTAAGATCGGTTTTGTATCATGACAATTAAAGGGTCGCAGGGATGAATTACAGTGATATATTCTTTTGGTTTACGATACAGTTGATTATTTAATGTCTGTGAGAAGTAATCATGATCTTTTCCCCCTCATTTTAACATTTTTCGCTCAATACAACCCCTCGCATATCCCAGAACCCTTGTTCACCCAATTCTCATTGAAAACTATTAAACGATTTGTATGGATTGGATTGCATGAGTCTGATATGTTGCTGAGTCAAATTTTATTTCATATTTAAAAGAGTTGTCATGTATGGTTGTTAAAGAAATTGTTTGCTAATCAATAATGCATACATGAATGAGATTTGTCAGCAGAGGTAGTCATGGTCGGGGTAACCGAGGAAGACGAAATTGGAACAAGGGCCCTAGAAGGCCAACATTCTCTATACACTTTGATGCAGACTCGCAAGAGTTAGGCCAACTATTTCAAGATGGAGTTTTTAACTAAATTGGGCAAGGGGTGGTCCAACCTAGGCCTGAAAGGTCTCCCTTCCAAGCCCCATAGGTCCCTGGTATCCCAGTTCCTCCTCATGTCTCACTACAACTTGAATTCCTCGAAAATGACAGATGGAAAGAGATTTTCCACCCGACAGTCTCCCAACAACGTGGTTAGCCTAACTTGTCTCTACCTGCTCCTCCACCTATTAATCAAATTGTCCAAGATTCCCTTGTCCACTCACTAGTACAGTCTTCCCATGCAATCAAAAGGTTAAAAACCAAGGCCCACCATGCTCCTGACAAAGGAAAATCCATTGCTGCCCCTTCCTCACCCTCAAACAACTCTAATAAATATGTGTCCTCCCGCATACATTTGAGAGATGATTTCTCTCATGAGATCAGTGAGATTAGGCCTAAAGGCTCCACACGGCCTAAGGAAAATTCAGAGATATCAATAGGTGACGGAAGCAACAACGGAAATATTGCGTCCCAGAGTGGAAAATATGGATTTTACGTTTTTATTTATTAATTGTTGAGAACACTTGACTTCTGAAATTTTGGACAGAACACTATTTTTTGGATATATGAGTAATATATTTTTGGAAATAATTTCAATTATCATTGATATAAATTGTCAAAATATGAAAGTGATGATGGGATTCACAAGGAGGGATGTTTTTTTTGATTAACTAGTTGTGTTATGATTGTTAAAGAACTAAAGGGAGTCACAAGGGGTCCCACCTACTAGTTATTATTTATTTAAAACCCTTATTATGATTTTATTACTTTTCCACCTTAACTAAAAAGTCGGTTGAGTTTTAGTTAACTTAACTAAAGAAGTAGTTCAACTACTTAAACCAATTCTAATTTTCTTAAAGGAAAAAGGAAAAGGAGGAACAAGAGGAGAATAGAAGGAGAAGCATACTAAGGTTTGCTCTTTGAGTTTTGTTGAGATAATTCAGTTTTCATTCATTCCTTAATTCATTAGAAGCCTGATTATTTTTTATGATAGTAGGGTCCTATTGTAGACAACAAGATTCAGGGCTGAAATACATCATTCAGACACTTGTTTTTCAGAGGTGTTAATCTATCTTTGATAGTTTGTGTAGACTTGTTTGTTTGTGAATTAGATTTCATGACTGACAAAGGATATTGTGCAGAGTCGAGTGGGAAACAATCTGTGGCAAGTTGATCCAACTTTTAAAGTTCAGTTTTTTACTTTCTGTCAGAAGTCCTTTTGTATGTTTCATCAGGGACGTCTAAGTTTGACTTTGGTCCAAAACTTCCTTAGGAAAGTTTGTAAAGAGAACTCTTATTTTGATGAATTGGAATGAAATAAACTATTGCTTTATGTCTCATCTGTTTTGATTATTGACTTGGTGTCTTTACTTCTGTCTTTATATTTATTTCATCATCTCTTATGTTCATAAAATTACATAAATGATGAATTTTTCAACAAGCTTTTATTTATAAAAAAAACCATCCTAAACACTTGTAAACAATACTTGTGAATTAGGATACCAATTTTGACGGCTATAAACATATGGTGATATTCCCATCTATGTTTCTTTAGCCAAGCGAGATATGAAAATGTTTGAGTAAGATCATTTCATATCTTTTCCTCAACATTTATTTGGCGACCATACCAAGGAGATCTTCAATATCTCTCTGGTTGATTTTTATGCTCGATTATCCTCGAATACATCTAATTTTCTGATATTGATTCTTTGATTGTTTTATTTCTTAATGAGTGTACTTGATGCAAGGCAACCCAATATTGAGCCCGGTCTTCAAGATCATACCAGCATTGCTTTGAATTTGTTTCACACCATCTTAGACACTGCTAATACTCGGGTTGAGCTTAATAATTCATGGGAAGCAATTGAACAAGATATTAGTGCCCAAGAACGTTGGGAATATAGACGTAGACAACCTATAAATTAGAAATAACCTTCTTGTTCCCTCATATTTGGCCTTCCTTTCATTTCCTTAGACTCTCGTGTTTCTAGGAGATGAAGAGGCTTATCACCTGCAATTAGTCCCCGCAATTAATCCTATTGCTGAAATAGGAAGAAGAAACATGGTGTTATCAACCCAGCAAGTTCTCTAAGGAGAACTTTGTATGATTCATCCAGTTCATCTTTATCTCCCTTACCTATCATCCACAAGATGGCATCTAGTGGTGGCTCTAGTGGCACTGGAAGTGCTTCCTCCTCTCAGTCATCATCTTTGTTAGTGATTGGTAGCTTATATAGCCACCATATCCTTATCCAATCTACTACAAATCCCACCAAAGTAATAAAAAAGTATGGGCTTTTTCAATTTGAAGAATACGCGACAACCACACCATGGCATGTTTCCTTTCCTCTTAACCTAGCACTTGCTACTCATCCACTTCCTAAATTCAAAGAGCATCTTCCTAGGTTTTTGGGGAATAACACTGTCACTACAAATGAATACCTGGTGTCATTTTCTAATGCTTTTCACAACATAGGAGCCAATGACAACGATACTTGCATGCGCTTATTTGTTAATTCCTTGGAAGGAAAGTCTGTGATCAATTTATTTGACCTTCCTCCTAAGATCCTGTCTACTTGGGAGGAGTTAGTTTATTGGTTTAAATACACCTATGGGCAATCTAAAATCCTAGTTGAGCAGTTCTGGGAGTATAATAACATCGCCTATAAGAATGGTGATACCAACAAATCCTTCAACTTGTGTTTCACTAAGTTATACAATCAAATCCCTGAACTCATTCGACCTCATAACCAAGCCGCTTTCATGCATTAACTTCCCCATATCGTCATAGGCTTGAGGAAAAATACATTGATAAGCTCGGTTCTGCTCTGCATACTTGTTTAGACTATGAAGAACAACTTGAAATAACAGGTCTTCCTCAGGGAGAATCAGTTAAATAGATAGACATGTCTTCCCTCTTACAGCTAGTCCAAGACATGAATAATCATATGATAGCATATGAGAAAAAGGAAACTGTCTCCCCTCTCACCCCTAGAGCTTCGACATCTTCCGCACCACCCTTTAGAAGTCCAATTTTAAATAATTTTCAGCATAAAGCTATCATGCCTCGATTTTGGTGTAAATTTTGCGAGGAACATCACGAGGAAACCACATGTGAGGTATGGAAGAGCGCCAGAGTTAAGATATTTGGTAAAATACTAGAAACTACCATCGTTTTCTTAGATTTTGAAGATCTAGAAGATGTCATGATCCTCAATACTAGGAACAAATCCTACGCTCCCAAGGGAAAATTTGATCCTCCCTACAATTCCTCTAGCCCGAGCTCATCCTCACCAAATTCTACTATTCATTTTCTTAAGGTTCCTAACATTCAAGGAACTACTTCCCCTCTCCCTTCTTCCAAATACAATATTCTGAATCAATTGGCCAACATCAAAGTGTTGGACAACTGAGAGGGGCGGTGAATCAGTTGTTACCGTGCTTAAACAATTATGCTTCTTTTAAAATCTTTACAAGGCACTCAATGATGATCACAATAATGCAGAGAAATAAACAAAAGCACATTCAACATCAGTCACATATATGAGAAAGACAGAGACAGATAATTCCCGAGGAAACCCATACAGGGTAAAAACCTCTTTTTTCTTTATATGATAAGTATTATCTACATTCTTTAAATTATCATACATATGAGAACCAACTCATTGTGAGGCTACAACCTCTGGTTTTTCAAGCTGCAACTTGCAGAGAGCACCAACTCTCTATTTCTCTAGCACCCACTAGAAGGAAGCACCAACCCCCTGGTTTCTCTAGCACCAACTCCCTAGTTTCTCTAGCACCAACTAGAAGGAAGCACCAACTCCCTAGTTTCTCTAGCACCTTCTAGAAGGAAGCACCAACTCCCTGCGTTCAAGCACCCACTTGAACCTTTGAGGACACCAGTCCTCCCTAGCACCTCCCAACCACCCTGCTATATAAATTCCTTGTTACTAAAACTTATTATAGTGATATAAAGTTATTCAATGGCTTACCAGCCTTGTCGTTGTTCTGTTACACTACTTTTCTCGGTCTGCATCAGTGTCTTCTGCATGCCCCTTGCACTTTCTGTTCTTCTTCCTTTTATACTCTCTGATCCATATCCCTTCAATGCAACCTTCCTCTACTGTGCATTTCTACCCCTTTTCTCTGCCTCCTTGCTCACATTTGAATCCTTCCCCACGACAACAACCCTCATCTCTTCTTTGTTCAACATTCTTATAGTCCCTGTTCTCCTTGTGCATGCAATATTTTCCATGCCTCTGCATGATCACACCGCACCAAATCTCCTGCACATCTCGAGTGCTTTTCCTGATCATCACAACTCTTCATCTTCTTTGGTGGTTCCCGCCACATGTTCAGCATCACTGGGTGTTCTGCTAAGATTCCTCAGCCTCTCTGGCAGTTGAGACTCCTCGTCTTCTCTGGCACAGTCGAGCTTATGCCTTATGTTTCAGTTATAGACTTCAATGCTCATCCATTTGTCAATCCCCCTAAAAATCGTCTTGCTTCACTGGACGTAGCTTAGAGACTCTTCATCTCCTCTGGCAATCACACAGAGGTCTCTTCAAATTTTCTGGCAGAGACCATCAATGGTTTCTAGAAGTTATACTACGACGTTCTACAATAGCCCTCCGATCTTGTTCAAATTCACCTGCATCGTTGGATTGATTCCAAGGGATCTTGCATTCATTTCGACATTTCGGCTTTCGACAGTTCGGCATTCGTGTGACCATGTGTCTCGACATTCCCAGTTGCGATCCACGAAAAGGAGCTTGGTTTCTCTAGCTCTTTCCTCCATCTCTCGCTGATGTGACCAAGGGTTGTGACCACAACCTTATGCATAAGGCACTTTCGCGATTTTGCATTTCGTGAATCTGGAGATGAGGGATCTCGACTCTCCAAGTCACGATCCCCGAAACCCCGAAATGGCGTGGGATCAATGGTCCTGATCAACACTTGATCTGACGACTCAGATCATTTCGCGATTTCAACATTCTTGATGTTCAGTGTTCTTGTCACTACAAAGTCTCGATCCACGAAACTCCGAAATGGGGTCGGATCAATGGTCCAGATCACATCTTGATCTGACGGCTACGATTAAGTCATGATTTCGCATATCGCGATTTCGGGATTCCTGTGGTTATTATTCTTTGACATCTCCAACTCTCGATCTGCAAAACTCCGAAATGGACTGGGATCAACGGTCCAGATCAAACCTTGATCTGACGGCTCAGATTAAGTCACGATTCCTCATATCGCGATTTCGGGATTCTTGTGGTTATTATTCTTTGACATCTCCAACTCTCGATCCATGAAACTCTGAAATGGACTGGGATCAACAGTCCAAATCAAACCTTGATCTGACGGCTCAGATTAAGTCGCGATTCCGCATATCGCGATTTCGGGATTCTTGTGGTTATTATTCTTTGACATCTCCAACTCTCGATCCGTGAAACTCCGAAATGGACTGGGATCAATGATCTAGATCAAACCTTGATCTGACGTCTCAGATTAAGTCAGGATTCCACATATCGCGGTTTCTGGATTCTTGTGGTTATTATTCCCTGACATCTCCAATCAGCGAACTGACGATCTTTCCCCACGTGTCTTGCCTGATGATGGACGGTCCTCCTTCTTTCAGGATTTTGTGAGCTCGCTACTCCTTGCACTTTAAAGAACGTGCACGTTCTCCTTGATCCGACGATGGTTGGATCCCGCGCTTGGATTTAATGCCTGATATCTATCCTCCTCTTCAGCACGCTCTTCTTGTCTACATTGAGATCTGACAACCATCAGGAATTATGAATTGTTGATCCAATGATCACAGTTTTTGTTCTTCCCCAATTATCACTGCGCTGTTGATCATCGTTGTTGTACTCAAGCCATCATCACTTCTATACTTTCCATCAATGACAAGCATACGCTACCTGTAAAACATGCCAACAATCTCCCCCTTTGTCATTGATGGCAACTAAGGCACCCGAATTCTTTTCTTCCCCTTTGACATCAATGTCAAATAAAGACATGCTCCCCCTGAGCTGTTGCAGTAATTTTAGGAGGCATTAGATATTCAAATAATACAAAAATCCCCCTAGGACGATGGACTCTTTTAGGTGTAAGATGAAATGACACCCAGCTTCTGTCTGAGATATTCAAAAGGTGTCTTGGCTAGGGGTTTGGTAAAGATGTCTACAATTTGTTCTATAGTGGGAATGTAATGGACCTGAACAGTCTGATTGGTGACCTGCTCTCTCAGAAAATGATATTTTATGGGAATATGCTTGGTCTTAGAGTGGAATACAGGATTTTTAGACACACTGATGGCATTAGTGTTATCACAATGAATTGGGATCTGTGCAGTGTATTTTACCTCTAAGTCAGCAAGTGTCTGAATCATCCATAATACCTGGGTGCAACAGGTAGCAACATCAATGTACTATGCCTCTGTGGTTGATAAAGAAATGGAACCTTGCTTTTTACTAATCCAGGCTACTAAGGAGTCACCCAGGAAGAATGCTCCTCCACTGGTGCTTTTTCTCTCATCAACACAGTTTGCCCAATCTGCATCTGAATAAACAGTCAACTGAAGATTT
>ML794814.1:34353-75923 GCA_009831015.1 Picea engelmannii | reverse complement strand
TCCAAATGTAAAGGGAGGGATAAACCTCCAAGAGGAAGATACAATCCTCCAATATCAAGAGAGAGTTGAACTCTCCATCCTTGCCCCTTCCTTCCACCCAATAATATACAAGAGATAATAAAACTTCACATTAAATTATCACCATCAACCAACCATCACATAGAACCTGATAATGCTTCCTGAGACTTCTTCAATTTCTACAATTATTAAATTCTTGGAATACTATGATCCTATAGATAATATTATTCAATTTATTCTCTGAAACTTCTCCAAGTTTCACGCCTTGAATCCTCCCCAAAAAGAATTTATAGAGAGAATGGTAGACCTTGTTCAATTCTGGTTTATTCAGGAGACCGAATTTGTACAAAATGCCCCACGCTCAATATTTAACATCAGATTCTGAAACTTGCACACAAGAAACTAAAGTCTGTATTATTTCCAATTAAATTTGTCCCACGTCATTTTTATTCTCGATGAATAAGTTATGACTGTTTTACCCGGAACACCTATTTATTGACTAGATTCAGGACTGGTCACAAACCCTATCTTCCACAGAGTGTATCTCCATAATTATAGTGAATCAAGAGCTGAAAGTTTTACCATAGGTACCTTGATATGTCTTCTCAATACCATAGCAATTTCACCATCTGAATCGTTCTAGAAACAAAGTTATGGAAAAAATGGTAAGATGACTTGAAAATAACATACCTTAGAACACATCACCAAAAGACTTCATCCTCCCTTGAAATCCGACCTTCTTTACTTCTAATTTCCTCTGAAATTCGACTTGTGTATCAAATGAATGTATAATGATATTTATTTATACCATTTATGTCACTTTCTTTTAACATTAGGGCCGACCTGACATTTTCTTATTTTTTAATTCTTTTCTTTAATTATCTTCAGGGCCTACATGTACTTCTTTCTTCAATTCACTTTGTCATCTTCAAAAATTAATTTATCCTCAACCATTAGGATCCACGTGATGTGCCACATACCACTGGAAACAACATGATGTATACTATCCATCTATGGGTGTTGTATCTGCATGTGCATTTTCCTTCATGTCCAAATACCTTCATCAATCTTGCAGTCCAAAACCCATGACTAGGGTTGACATCAATGACAACAACCAATCTTCCAACAAAGTTAACTAATACCAAATTTATATTGAAAATAAGAATTTGGAGATTAAAAATGGCATATGAGAAACCATGTTAGTATATAGTCATTTCAAATTAGGAATTTAAAAATAATATACCCTATGTTGATTTAACAACTTTGCAAATTCACAATCAGAAGAATTGTACCAAAATTTGTTAGCAAAAATATCTAGATCCTATAATTGTGATAACACCCATCCAAAAAGCATGGGGCATGTGACCCATAGCTTCTTTATCCCCTATATCAACTTCTCCCTTAAAAATATCCGAGAGTTGAAAAGCATTCAAATATGGGTTTTATTTCTTGAAGAAAGACCATTACAAGTTTTTCAATGCCTATGAAATCAAGATCTCCTTTGAATATGGCATCCCTACATTATTTATGTTTAAAGATAAACGAGTGAAAAAAAAAGTACAATAACTTGACTCATTATAACTTGGATAAGAGGGGACCAAAGCTACTTGATCTATACATTTAACATCATTTGAGTAGGCCAAAGTCCATTAAATTTCCCTGTTATCACTCCAGGTGTCTCTTTAGGTTGTAGATCAAGAGAGCTAGTAAATTAATCAAAATGCTCAAAAATGTATTGAAAATTGGATCAAAGATGAATAACTCACACACTCACTCCTTCACTCAAAACAATTTGAACATACTTGGACAAAACAAGTCTCTCAAAATATATTGATTAGATGGTCTGTAAAACTTAGGTGGATGGAGAATGCTAACTATGTCAACAACATCACGTATATTTAAAACACATGTGAAAGGTCGAATATAACCAACAAAATACTTGTGATCTCAGTTTACTAATGCAAAGATAAGATAACAATCATCAATCATTAAGTAAACCAGGAAATGAACATAACATTCAACTCACAAGTGCAGGATAAGAAAGATTAATAGAAGTCTGAACAATATCAATGAAAGAAGCTTATCATTCCAATATATATATCAAGTTATTTACAACAAAATAGTGTATAAAAGTCTTCAATATCGAACCCCTTACAATGATGCCTCAATGGGCTTAAATAGATTTTACAAATTCGACTATGATCCTCAAAAGATGGATCTGAATGAGACCTGTCAGATCGAATCTAAATTGATACAAAAAGGTAGGATGAGATCCTATTTCTAAGGGATAGGTATCCCATTTGAATTCCAAAATTTAGGTCCACTTGAGCTTCCTCGTGGTTGTATAAGTCCTTCATTGCCTTTATCTAACACCTGGAGCAATGACTCATCAATTAAATGCTGAAAATCAGGTCAACTTTGACCAAAAATCTTACAAGAATAAGGTTTATAAGTTGGTAGCGCACTGCATAGATAAAACACAGTTTGTTCTACAAAATCCTCTAGGTGCCAGTCTTTCCCAAAAACTTCAAAATTACTTGAAAAGATCTCTCGAAGGCTGAGAGTCTATCTCATCAAAACACATATTACTGCAATTTGTTATCCCTATTGAGATTAATCAGACTTCATCTCAATATTCCTATATCCATACATGTTTCCTTAAGGTAATTTCCATACACCTTCATAAGAATTCAAACATATTAGTTCATCATAGATCGGAATCCATTAATAATAGAACTTTGAACAACCTCTGACTCAATCACCTTGCTTGGGAGAACTAGGAGAAGTACTTTCTTTTAATAATATAGCCAAATTATTCTTGATAAGCATATTCTTTGCCAAATATAAGTCTTTAGCTAGGTTTCTGTTGTCTGCTCTTAAGCTGAGGTTCTGTTTGTACACACTAACCAATTGTTTCCTCTTAATCATATTTTTTCTGATGTTCCTCTTTAGCTGGTTACACTCCCCTACTAGTTCATCTATTTGACTTGAGAGTTGTCTATCAAGTGTGACATTCTCCTGATGTAGCTTCTGATTCTTCTCCTGAACTTCTTTGAGTTGTATGTCTGCATCCTTGAATAATTGAGCCCGATTAGCTTTAGGTCCTTGATCTATCTCTGGAGATGACTCTGGTGGAGATTCACTCAATTGAATTATGGCCTCAAGAACTTCATTTTCAAGAAGAGAAACTTTAAATCTTGATAACCTAGTTCTAGGATTTATAACATCAGTTCTTTGATGAGATTCCTCTGCTAATACAAGCTTTCTCCTGGATGACCTTATGAGTGTTGGTGTATCAATTCTGGCTTGGATACTCTGAGGATTATCTTCAATCTCCATTGGAGGAAACTCCACAGGAGGCTCTATTTGTTCTTCAAGAACCACCTCTTTAGCCTTTCCTTTTCTTTTATTTCTTTTATATACTTGGACAGGTAAAGGTTCATGAGGAATGTGTTCTTCAGGGGACTGTGGTGTTTCATATGCAGAGGAAACAGTGAGAGAAGAAGGTTGTGCTACTTCAAGTGAGGGAGTAAAGGGGGCAGAAGGAGCATAATATTGTGGTATTTCAGATGATGGTGCAGAGGGAGCAGTGGGAGGTGTTGCAGTCTTCTTCTTAGGAGTTTTGAGTCTTGAAGGAGAAAGAGCTAAGTCAATTTGGTAGTTATATACAAACAGGAAAGTGGGCCAATCCTTCCCTTCCTTCTTCAAATGTTCAATGACTGTGAGATTTATTAAAGCATGGTGAAAAATGGACTTTTGAAGCTTATTAGGTTTTCATTGTGCAAATGAAATCATCCTTTGCAAACTCGGGAAAAGGAAAAAAGGTAAGTCTATTTCCTTCTTACCAGTGAAGTGGAGAAGAAGTTTGAAATGGTATGGCAAAATCTAGTTATATTTTCCTTCACAGGTAAAAACTCTTTGAATGATGAAGAGTAACTTGTCATATTCCTCTAACAACCACTTCCTTGGCACACCTTTCACCAAGTCAACTCCCCTATGCTCAGGCTTGAGCATATCTTGACACCAATCTTCCTTTTCTAGTTTCCTTGCCTTGAACAATAGTTCCCCTGTCCTACAGATCTCAGTCACCTCTGCAATCAAATCCACTGTCAAATGGATTTCCAAGGGTCCAACCTATGTTTTACCATTCTTATAATTTTTCACAAAGTCTTTTGAAACCTCCAGATAGTATCCTTCTAGCTTATGACAAAACCTCCAGCATCCCATGCGCTTGAAGGAGTCTACATGGTTAGGGTCTTGTTCAATTAGAGTGGTATCAGTGGACTCAAATTTGAACACAGATCCTGGCCTCTTAATGGGGATGGGGTCTTTCCTTGGAGCCATGAGATGTGTGAGTACCTACTGTAAACACTTCTGCACATAAAGAATTAGAAGAAAACTTCTAAGGACAAATAACTTTACTTGTTCTGCAAACCTTAACACATTTCCCTTTTATGGCGAGCTACAACTGTAGAATAAATCTTCTACACTTTGATGATGGTATGAGATCCTTAAAAACCTTCTTGATATACATTTTTACCTTGGAATCTTTCAAATTTCAAAACAGAGTTTTCCCCCCGAGTTGGTAGTGTGCCATGTATGGAAATGATGAGTTGCATTGACAACTGTCATTGAGTTGGTAGCGCTTAAGTACAAAAGTAACCAGTTGCGCTACGAACTTGTCATCATGAAGAGTGATGATATAATGAAGGTCAAATCACGACTTGAAATCATAATGATGGCTTATTAAGGACCAAAACCGACTCTTATGGTTCCTGACTCACTTTTAGGAAACAAATGACTTGTCCTTTGACCATATAAACCTAGGAAAATGACCTTGATGAACACTTAGTCATATATCAACCTCATTTGGCATGACCAAGACTTGATGACTAGACTCAATAAAGGACACATTTATTGAATGACTCAAGAGACTAAAAACTGAATTAACCACCTAAGACTTAAATAAAAATGAGTTCTTATTGGGAGATAACATTCCCTATAAGATAATTTTCTACAAAGAAGGATTCATTGATATAAGTGTTTGATTTCACAAGGATACAAGGAGTTGCTTCAATATGTTTAATGAAAGAAGAGGAAGTCCCACTCTTGTTCTACTTGGAATTTTTGTCTATATATTTATATAGGGATTTGACACTACAACTAACTAGTGGGGCAACTTTAAATATAGTTAAAAAAAAATCAAATTAAATTCAAATATATAACTTCAAGGTATTCATCACATTTGGAGATTTGAATTCAAAATCAAGATCCCAAGGAGAAACAAATTAGGAGGAAATGACCACTTCTTAGCCCCAACTATAGGGATTGTGACCAAATTCTCCATAACACCAAAATCCCAAAATTAAAAGAATATAATAAGATCATGAAACATAAATATGTATATGATTTAACTTGTGAGATATGGTCTAATGATAGCACAAAGGTCACATGATATGATTGTTTCAAAACTAGTGGTTTGAAGTGTTTCATTATATCAATATATTGATACTCTCTTCCTTGTGTATCCGCTCCTTTTATTTATATTTGATCCTCACAGGTGTTGATTCGGGAAGCCAAGGTGAATATTATTCACTTTTGGTGGAAATTTCCCTTGAACAAAATGTCTCCTTTATGAAATATATTTAATTTCCAGATTGGGCATACAAAGAATTTAGCATCTCAATATTGATATAATACTCCATTCCCAGAAAATATTTCATTGCACAATCCTTGTTACCCATTATTAGAAGGGAAGGAGATTGAATAGTGGAGTCATTGAAAAGGGCCAATCTCCCCAATCCATGCATATTACACATTCAAAATGAAGTATTTAAACTTGCACATCATTAATCACTTTATGGTGATTTAGAATAAAAAACAAGAAAAGGGGAAACACATAAAAAGAAATACTTTGTGTAGTTGAGGTATGGAACTTAGAACTTGCAGAAGGAAAAAAAATCCAAATTTTCCATATGGGATTGTATGCATTTGAAGGTCATCCTTAGTGAAACTAGGTGGTGATGGTTCAAAATAATTATAAACATAAAATGAAGATACAAATATTTTAAAAAGAAACTTTATGTGCATGTATCACTAGTTCCTTGTTTGAGTATTACCTTTCTAGAAGAGGATCAACCACTTTCTTGGCCTTGTGTTTATCTGTTTGGTATGGAATATCATGAGAAGATAAATTAAATAGTCCATGAATAGTCAAAAATATGGTACGTATGAAAAAAGGGCCATAAGTATCCATAAATATAAGTATCTTGAAGTGATGAATAGAGTGGAATTATTTAGTTCAACATTAATAATGTTAGGCCTTCAAAGGGTTAGGCAATTCTAGAGGCAATAGTATTGGGAAGTCACTAATAACCCAATATAAGGCTCTAATAAGATGGCTAGCACTTTCTTCAAACATTTGTCATGTTCATAGCCATTTTATTTAATCCTTATGCAAAGTGCATAGTCACTTCCATGTATTTCAAGGTTTAGTTTCATTTCAACATTAAAACCAACCATAATTCAACGATTTGTTGCAAGACAAAACATGGCTTTGGTTGTGACCAATTTATTGTTGCATATTCCATGCACCAAAGGATAAATTTATGTCATATGTACATTGATTAAAAAATATGTCTACATATACTTGACATTAGGTTTTAAATTCAATTGGTAGAGTCTTCTCTCGAGAGAAAAGGTTCAATGTTATTTAACTTGTCATTTGAGAGATTGCAGTGAAAACAATGTGTGAAATGGACTCATCATACATAAGGGAATTTGTTTGATAAACAAAGTCTTATTTTCACTTTTCATTTGCATGTAGATTATTTTGAACCCTTGCACATATGTTTTTTTGGTATGAACCTCAAAATCCATGGTGAGAACATGGTTTCTTAATAGACATGGAGTTATGTTTGAACCTTCAACTATGTGACTAGTGGCGACTATTTCCAGCATCATCCCCATGAGGCTTGGTCTGATCAAGAAATCTCAAATTATCCAACACCAAAAAAATATTTTTTGTTCCAAGTGAATGTAAGATTAAATCAAATTGAAACATGTCCAATAGGATAAATTAAACAACTTAAAAGTTAATACACACTTGAAATCTCCCTATTTTATTGACAAACATTTGTGCCTATACATAGAGTCCTTTGAGTCAAATTCAAATAATGAAAGGAATTAACTATTAGTCTTTGTTAGCACTAGAAGTCACCCTCATATTGCATAGAAGGTAATCCTAGTACCCATCAGTTTATACAGTTAATGTAAATGAGTTTTAGATGATCAAATGGAGAGGACTCAATGATAATAACATTCTAACTCAGAAATCTGGACTAGCACGCATAAGAAATTAAGGTCTGGAATCAACTTCAGTCGGTATGTTGGAGTTAGGGTGAATAGAGGGAAGACTTTGGTGAGGAGAGTGTAGAGGTATGTTGTGGACATCAGGTCTTCCAGTAGCCTAAAGAGGAAAAACTTAAATGCAATATCCTCTTGAATTCAAATCTCAAAGAAACTGAAAGAAATTATAACAACACTATAATATAACATTCATCATAATACAGTCATAACAATCCATGTGAATCAATCAATCGTGAACTCTCTTAGTATCATAGGAAAATAATATGGACCAAGAAAGCTGACTTAAATTAACTAATATTTCTCAAAAACAAATCCATAACCAGAGAACCAGTGTTCATCAAAATATTACAATAGTAGGGAGCCTAGCTCAACCATTCCACCTAACAAAATATCAAAGTTGTCTATAAATACCCAGCAATGCTTCTACCACCAAGAGTGTGATCGGACCATTGCCTTCAAATCCTTCAGTCGGCGCCTGCTATGTTAGATTGTTCAGGTTTGCTCATGTAAAATGTGAGACAGGGGAAGTTATGTGCTTTACAGAAAAAAATTCCCATAAGGCATCTTCAGATCCATTTATGGGGTGAGACAAGGTCTTAACTTCCACCCCCAATCTTCAATAACTACCTTCAGTGCGATCAGGATAGGGATTGACACTCATGAATGTTTCCAGACGGTGCCATATGAATTTTTTGAGTCAAACTTAACGTCTCGAGGTCAAGTAGATCTTCTTCTGTGACCAATACAGATGCTTTCGGTCTTTGGTGCAACTCCTCTCCATTGCTCCATATTATGTGACCTAGGGCCATGACCCTATGCAATTGTGTTATTTCAGGCATGACCAAGGGTGGTTTGAAAGCAAACTTCTTTTGTCCTCGCAATTCACCATGAACTGCCACACGTCCCTTTCCAAAAACCACGGTTCCGATTGTGGCCCACCCTTGAAGTTTTAAAATGTGCACACCTTCCACCATCGTAATGGAGCATGATCGTTGATATTATGATTTGAGATGAGACTTCTTGATCAACAACCCAGCTCTGTTGCTTTTTAGATTGACGAATATGATCTTCCCCTTCAAAAAAATGGTCGAGATTTGCTTCATGGATTAGCCTTTGAGAATTTCAACTCTCAAACTCCATTTGTCTTCTGCTACTTTTATCTGGAGCGAAGGATCTAATGACACGTTGCTCCTACTGATCGATGGCTCAAATTCTCTTCGGGCACTTCGGGACTTCGACCACTTCTGCCACTTCGGGCTTCGGCCCTTCGGGACTTTGCAATGTTTCTCATTTCAAATATCCCGAAGCTCATTTACCTAAAGGCTTGGATCAACTACCACCTGACCCCTTTGATATCAACGATTCATACTCACTTCGGGGAATTTTTATCTGGCACTATACTTCACGCAAGTTGGCACTCCCAAATGCCCGTGAGTCGCTGATCTAGACTATTATGGGAATCTTCATCGTTTGAAAGATTAAAACTACCTTCTTCTTATGCTTCAATCCCGAAACATAATGCTAAGAAAGTTGCACTTTGTGTTCATGGTTGCAGCTTGCATGATTAAGGATTCAGATGACTGGATATGGGATGGGAAAATAGGGAGACCGGGGCACTTTAAACACAGAGGGGGGAAAACGAAAACGATTTTACAAGCCGAAGGGGGAAAAAATTAAGACTTGGTCTATGAAAAGGAGAGAGAGGGAAATATTACAGACTTAGGTAGAAACCACAAACCCACAGGACTTTGACAAGTTCATGTGATAACATTTGGCTCCACAGGGGATGGCATGCTCCCTGCGAGCTTCCAAGAACAAGTAGTTCCAATGCCTTAGTTGTTGGGTTATGGAGTCGAGCTCAAAACATTTCGCCGAAAGCCGACATGTACACTATTCTACTTAAAAAAAAGAAAACAAACACACATGCTACAGAAAGAGATTATTTATGTACAGGCCTAGGCTATCTTATTTTACAAAGTGTTAGGTGAAAGAAAACGTCCACCATAACCACCCAGACTGTCTGGTAATATCGTTCTTTTCTTCACTGCAAATGATCCAAAAAAGGTTAGGCAAATATGAAAGTGGAATGAGAACATGTCTTGGGACATTGGAAATACTCCTAAATGATTATAAGATGAATAATTTTGCAGGCTCCAATGCTTTTTGAAAATACATCTCCATATACAACCCCACAAGGTCACAAAATTTATAATCAAGAATGCTCGACTAGTAAGAAATTACCTCCTACTCTTCATGGTTACTCACCCGTCGTTTGATGTTCTCAGAGTGTACAGGTGGGTAGAGGACTGATGTGGGTCAGTTGATCCCAGGTGATACTTGTTCATTTATAGGTTCAAGACAGGAGATAAACTGCACCTTTAGCTCCTCCATTTCTCCTTTGTTTGCTCCGATAACATCTGCTAGCTGAGAGAAAGAATTCTCTTCATGTATATCCATGGATGGCTCTTCCTCTCTATCATGCTTCTTAGTGTCTTTTGCAAGCCTAAGATGGATGATTTCCACACAATGCTCTTCCTTAATGTATAAAGGAAAAGGCTATATAGTATGGTCTTGGAAATCCTTCATATCCACATCGGAATCAGATTCATAGTTGTCATACTCAGGTTGGTTGCTCCCCAAGTCAGAAAAATGTGGTGTGGAGATCTACTTCTCTTCATTTGAACACTCATTAAAGAGGGGTGAGTGAAAAACGCCTCCATCTTGCAAAAAAGGAGTGATCTCTTGATTCTTCTCTTTGATCCTAGGTATAAATACATTGTGGAAAACCTCTTGAAGGAAAAGAGAAGAATCCTCCTCCACCACTATCTCTTCCTCCAAATCTGAGACAACAGGTGTATCAGGGGCATAAAATAATACATCCATGGCTATGTAATCATCAACACTACCAGCAATCATATTTGGGAGCATGGAAAAGCTCTTCTCTTCATCGTCTTCGCTAGGATATCCATAAAAAGTGGGTTGCTTTTGGTCAGTATCTGCAAAAAAATATTCTTCATAAGCAGGGCTGCCCAAAACATTTGTTTCAAGGACTGTAATATCCTCTGCATCTCATTCATAAGAGAAGAAAGCACGATCTGCCTCCAATTTTTCTATTTTTGCAGAAAGTGCTTGTACCAGTTTCACCAACTCATCCGTGGTATAACCCTCCTCCTCACAGATTTCATCCTCATAGATTTCATTCTCACAACTTTCATTTGAAATAGTTTTACCTTAAACACAGTCTTTATATTCTTCACAACAATTATTATGACAAATTAAATTAGAAGAATAAACTTTTGACAATGCCTATTGAAAGCTGCATGAAATTCTCCCAAGGAGGAGATGCTAGCAGGGGGTAAGGAGTGATACCATTCACGAGCATCTCCTGCTAATGAGAACATGAACATATTTAATAATACATCCTAATGATCTATCTCCTATTGATGCATGAGTTCATGAAACTCACGAAGATGATCTACAGGGCTGTCCTCTTTACGCTCTCTAAATATGAGCAAAGAATCACCCCATTCATCCATACTAGGAACAACATTAGGAAAACCAGGAACATAGGAGAAATTAAAAGGAGCAAACCTTGAAGCCAAGATTCTTTCCATTTCGAACTAGTGGAGTCTCCAATCGATTCTTTAATCATGGAGTCTCCAGGTGAATGATATGCAGTCTGAATGTGTCTAGTCTTTGTTCACCATCAAAGACCAGATATGGTCGTTGTCAATATCCCAGGGAACTTTCAAGTTGAAAAAGCAACTGCTAAAAGCATTCTCGAGAAAAATTCTTTGGGTTAGCTTTGGGTGTGATAGAGGCAACCATAACTGAAATAGTGGAATCGACACAGTGGAGTCGCTAGGTGCAAGCGCAATCTTCAATGGTTCTGATATCTTATGCACCTTCAGAATCAAAAGCTCTTTGTCGTTCTATCCCAGGGAAATGTCTTCAATCCGTTCCCCAACAACGGAGCCAAAAATCTTAGCACTATAAGTCACCTTTAGATTGCATAGAAGGTAAGACCAGTACCCATCAATTTATATATTAAATGTAAATTAGTTTTAGGTGATCAAATGCAGAGGACTCAATGATAATAACATTCTAACTCAGAAATCTGGACTAGCACGCATAAGCAATTAAGGTCTAGAATCAACTTCAGTCAGTAAGTTGGAGCAAGGGTGAATAGAGGGAAGAATTTGGTGAGAAGAGTGTAGAGATTCGTTGTGGACATCAGGTCTTCCAACAGCCTAAGGAGGAAAAACTTAAACGCAATATCCTCCTAAATTCAAATCTCAAGAAACTGAAAGAAATTATAACAACATTATAATATAACATTCATCATAATATAGTCATAACAATCCATGTGAATCAGTCAATCATGAACTCTCTCAGTATCAAAGGCAAATAAGATGGAGCAAGAAAGATGACTTAGATTAATCAAGATGTCTAAAAAAAAATACATAACTAGAGAACCAGTGTTCTTCATCAAAATATGACAATAGAAGGGAGCCTAACTCAATCATTCCACCTAACAAAATATCAAAATTGTATATAAATACCCAGCAATGTTGCAACCACCAGGAGTGTGATCAGACCACTGCCTTCAAATCCTTCAGTCGACGCCTTCTCTATCAGATTGTGCAGGTTTTCTCATGTCAAATGCAACCCATGCACAATTATGTTCTTTACAAGAAAAATTACCCATAAGGAAGCTTAGGATCGTCAGCGTGCCTTCATGGTTACGCTCTGCAATGCTTTCCATTTATGGGGTGAGACGAGGTCTCAACTGTCGCCCCCAAAATTCAATAATTGCCTTCATTGGGATTAAGATAGGGCCCGACACTCATGAATTTTTCCAAGTGGTGCCATACAAATTTTTCGACTCAATCCCGACGTCTCGAGGCCAAGCAGATCTTCTTCTATGACCAATACGAACACTTTCGGTCTTTGGCGCAACTCCTCCCCATCACTCAATATTCAATGTGACCTAGGGCCATGACCCTGTGAAATTTCATGATTGTGGGCATGACCAAGGGTGTTTTGAAAGCAAACCTCTTTTTTCCCCACAATTCACCATGAACCACCACGCGTCCCTTTCCAAAAACCATGGCTCTGATTGCGGCCTGCCCTTGAAATTTTAAAACGTGCACACCTTCTGACCCCACAATGGAGCATGACCATTGATCCTGTGATCTGAGATGAGACTTCCTAATCAACGTCCCAACTCTGACACTTTTTAGATTGACAGATCATATCTTCCCCTTCAAAACATTGACCGAGATTTTCTTTGAGGATCGGCCTTCAGGAATTATAATTCTCAAACTCCATTTATCTTCTGTTGCTTTTATCTGGAGTGAAGGATCTGGCGATGTGTGGCTCCTACTAATCGACGGTTCATATTCTCTTCAAGCACTTCGAGACTTCAGGCGCTTCAGGACTTTGGGCACTTCAGCCACTTTGTGCTTCGACCCTTCGTGACTTTGCAATGTTTCTCATTTCAAATCTCCCAAAGCTCATTTACCCAAAGGCTTGGATAGACTGCCACCTGACCCCTTTAAGATCAATGGTTCATACTCACTTCAGGGCCTTTTTCTCTAGCGCTATACTTCACTCAAGTTAGCACTTATGAATGCTCGTGAGCTGCTGATCTGGACTATTCTGGGAATCTTCATCGTTGAAAGATTAAAACTGCCTTCTACTTATGCTTCAATCCCAAAACATACTGCTAAGAAAGATGCACTTTGTGTTCATGGTTGCGGCCTGCACTATCAAGGATTCGAATGGTTGGTTGTGGGCTGGGAAAATAGGGATATAGGGGCACTTTAAATATAGAGGGGGGTAAACGAAAATAATTTTACAAGCCGAAGGGGGAAAATTTTAAGACTTGGTCTGCAAAAAGGAGAGAGACAGGGAAAAATTACAAACTTAGGTAGAAACCACAAACCCACAGGACTTTGACAAGTTCATGTGATAACAGTCTCCTTGATAGTGTTATGGATAGTGGCTCATAGGGTTGGGTCATTAAGTAAGTCATTATCACCAACCACGTTGGGATCATGGGTGGATTCTTGCCAACAAACAACATGGAAAGTTGATTATAAAATTAATAAAAAAAACTTATAAAAAAATTAAGGAGCTATAATAAATTGAAGAGATCTATGATTATATAGGTGCCACTATAGTCTACTTGGGTCCCTTCCCATGATCATCCAAATATTCAAAACAAACTTACATAAAAATATTCAAAAAGAATAATAATTACATCAAAATAAGAAAAAAAAGATATGTAAAGAATAAATCATTTAATTAATTCGATATGTAAAGAATAAAACATAAGTACCCCAATGATAGTAAAGTCTACTTCTAATATTTGATTCAAATCATAATTTATCAAAAACTAATTTTGTGTTATTGTTTTTATTGCATATACCACTACCCAATTTCCTTCATATCTCTCAAATATGAAATTGGGTGGCTTTCTTGTTGTCTCAAGTCGTTTATTGTTTATAAATACTACAATTGTTTTGGAAGTTTTTGGCCTTCCATCAATATATATAGTCACTCCTTTATTTTTATTATAGTCTTTTAGTTGTATATAGTTTGAAGAAACTACATATCTCCACATACTTTTTATATATTGGACCAACCTAGCCCAAGATCCATAACTATAACATGGTCCAACTTAATCCATCAATTTAGTCACTTTGTTATATTTGATATTTATGTCATCCATGGGAAAATAGTCCTAGACCATGTATAGATGATGGATAAATTCAATAAATTCTTTGATTGAGACAAAATTCAATGTCCAACTTTGGAAGTTGTTTTCATTCCCACCCTTTGACTGAATTTTTTTACCTCGAGGGGACCTCGATACCATATTTTCCCTCATTGTCATAACAACATGTCCCTCCTTCAAAATAAAAAAAATCCATGCATCTACAAGATATTCTTCTTACCTTTTGACCTCTGGTTGATCTCATCCTCTTACATCCACTTGACATCTCACTTTCCTTTGTTCCTCCTAGACTATCGTCACTCTCTAAAGACATATATTCCAGATACATATTTGATTCTACCTACAATAAATCAAACTAGAATATAGATTAAATTATATGAGCAATCCCATATTCCCTAGTGAAGCCTAAAAAAATACAATTTCTCAAGGCAATTGGAAGGCAATCAATATTTCCCTTCATAACCATGTAATTGGAGCCTAAAGGAATTGGTACATATCAACATGACTTCCAAAAACTTAAGATTCATGAGTGTTTGGGTATTGGGTTCATCAACAAATTTGGACCAGGGTTGATATGAATGGAGTATGAGAACAATGGCCTTCCACTTATCCTTGGGACAACCCATTTGTGTATATGTACTTCCTTTCAGTGACCATGTCTAGCCTAGGCACATGGCCATGGTCTATTCATTCAATGTCTAGTTCTTTGACAAGGTCCTCTTTTTACTTAGTCCTAATTATATTGTCTCTTGATCACATATTTGGCCTTTCTAGACCATTTAGGTTCTCAAATTGGGACATTTTCTAACTGAATTGATGAAGCCTTGGGCTTCACACCCTAGAATTAGACTTAGTTGGGGATGGCCTATTTTTAGTTCCTATTGACTATACATTTTCTTAATATTCCTTTAATATTAAAATTGTATCTTATCAACATATGTGGAAACTCCAACATTGATGACAAGGTTATGAGGGGAATTCACCTTTGTTGGTTTCACGAGGGTGGTTCTTCCTCTCCCCAACTAACACATGAATGAGCCAAAGATTCATAAATTGAAGTGAGTAGTTAAGGTACTTGATATATATACCATTGTACACATAGGAAAACAAAATACATTTTGGAAGAAATTAGAAATATATGTTTCAACTTTTTATGGCAAGGTAAATAAGGGAATGAAGACATTCATTAGAAAAACTACCATTTTGTTTTGAAGCCAAAGGGAGAAGGGGATGGGGACTTTAAAAAATACATGTTTTTGGAAAATACTTGGTTGGAAAAACACTTTGGAATCTAATAAAGAAGGATAACCCGTGGAATAATCATATCAGTAAAGAAAACCTAGATCTAGATACAATTATGAATTGGATACGATGGGAAGACATATCATTCAAGAATGTGTCAATTAGTTGGACGGAATTAGTGTCATCTTTTCCAATCATTGGAAAACTACTAGCTTGTGTTATATCCCTAAAATTCCCTAGTCATGCATACATGGCCTTGGCCCTCTTACTTGCATAATTTTCCAAAGCATTGTTGAGAAGCTCTTCTTAAAAAACCATTTTTTAGAATATGTATGGTCCTTGCACCATTACATCTCGCATACATACGCTTGTTGCACCACTACATATAGCGTACATATGATTTTTACACCATTACAACCCACGTATGCTTGCAAAATTTGCAAAAGATAAAAAAGTTGCAATGAATTCGTTGAAATTCACTGGCTATTGGAAGTTTCCCAACTAATCCACCTGCTATAGCCCATCACCCAATCGAATAATCATCCTTTTGGCATATAAAAGGAGGTGTTGGGGTCTCATTTCACATCCAAGCATAAGAACAATGAAACTCTGCCCAATTTCACTTCCCCTCCTTGCCCAAGATATTGATGCCTTTTGTGAGATATTTCCTCAGCATTCCCTCATCATCCCCTTCTTCCTCCATTGAACCCATTTCCTTCCATTGAGGTGATCAGAAGGTTGAGAGAAGAAGTCCATTCAAGGTGCACTTGGAGCATGGTAAAGAGGATCCCAGACCAAGTTCACGGAACGGTGGCCGACACAGATTGTAAGGTATAATCTTAGTATGATGAATAAAAGAATTGCATTTTCCTGTCCCAAATGATGGTGTTTTGAGTATTTTTATTGATTTACACTTAACATTTAATATCTAACCCTAACTCATGGATAGAATAGAATGCTTGTAGTTCTTGTTCTCCTATCTTTGGATGCAGTTCAGGCTTGGGAGTGTAAGTTTTAAACCTGTGAAGTAAAGCAATGCATATAGATTCTTAAGCAAAACATAATTTAGTCAATGGCTCATACACATAGTACACAGAGATTTTATACCGGAAACCCTCAACCGGGAAAACCTTTCTTGTATTCATTATATCGAATTTCACCATTCACCATACAATATATACAATTTTTTTAGGTATTCCATAGATACCAAAACCCTAATCCCTTAATCTGGGACTAATTTACAAAAACATTGTGCATAACAAGAGGGGGGGGCATACCTGCCCCCCATTGGGATCCCCCTAGGAAAGCGCCCAGTGCACACGACACAAATAGCACTACTAGAGGGATCGTCAGATGCAGTTGTCATATCTGAAACGCCCACACACACACATGAAAAGAATATAACACATACCCAACATGGAGGAGACATGCAGTCAGTGGAACTACCAAGCTTGAGGAGATCATCACCAGACATGGGATCAAAGGTATATTTACCCGATATTTTCTCTTATTTGTTTTCTTTACATTAGTTTTGGTTTGTTTGGGGTAGAGTAAAATTGACTGTCTTTTAAATAGTTATTCTCTCTGTCTACATCTTGAACCCTGGTGTAGTTAAAGGGGGGATTTTCCTGCTAGCAGAACTGGCGACCATACTAGGGATTTCCTCTAGGGGTTTTTAAGTGGTTTTGGGTTGTTTGATTGGTTTGTTTTCCTTTCAAGTTTCTTTCAAGTTTTCTGAGTATGTCAAGGGATTCTGGTCACCTCTAGGGTGCATACCAGTTGTCCCTACCCTATAATACTGCCTGGTATTTTTCTTTTTGAAAAGACACAGAGGTGTACGCGCCCTATCTTGGGTCAGCCCGCGTACATACGTGCTCTGCACAATAAAAACTCACATACATACATAGGCCATTGATGTAACAACCCACGTCTATGTTTCATGAAAGTTTTTTGAAAAAGAGGGAGTTTGCCTCTTTCCTGATTGAAGTTCACACTTCTCAGGGATTTCTTGGATCAGTCCAGAGTCTCTATTTCTGGCCAAATTTTGGGTATAGGTGGTAGTTTACTTGTTTCCTTAGTATTCTTTTGTTTCCTAGCATTTTTAGCTTATTTTTAGCTTGAATTTTAAGAAAAATGAATCGTGTATTCATTAGTTTCTTTTAGCATATTTTGCTAGTTTTGCTTTGATTGGAAGAAAATTAAAAAAAAAAACTTAGTTTGTTAGGTCTCTTTCTTTCTTTCTTTGCATTTTCTTTGCATTGTTATTTGAAAAATAAAAAGAAATTAGCATAATGTTGTTTTTTCTTCTCATCTTGAAATCATTTCAAAAGAAAAATAAGAAAGATAATCCTTCTTTGCCAGTGTTCTTATAAGTTTCATTTTTTGCAAGTCTTAACAACATCAATTGCACTGCCGCACCTTTTGTGTAAATCAAGCCTTAAAATTAACACCTAATCTAAAATACATTAGACTTTTTTGTTTATAGGGTTCACAAACTAGTTTAGGGTTTTAGGGCCTTGAATTAGGTTTGGAGAGGAAACTCTTCAAGGCCGTTAAATCAAAAATTGGAGTCTGAGTAAGGGAGTGCTTAAGTCCAGTGTCATAAAAGTTATCTGAGACCCCCCTCTAACACAGGGGATAAAGACGAGGTCACGTGAGGAAAGGCAATGAAGATAACCCCTACAAATCCATATTGAACGTAGTGGAGAACGTATATTGAGGGTCTGTCTTGGGAATAATACCAACTGCATTTGCCTACGGATCTTTGTGGACCTCGAATTCATTCGAGATCCTCTTTTTTATTATAGACCATTTGCATTCGATGCCCTTGATAGGTTTCAGAATTTCTATCCTTCTCATTACGATCTTCCTGAATGACGACTGTACCCTCCTAGTGACTGACTGTGAGTTGGCAACCCAGTTTCCCATATTCTAGGGACTTACGCAGGTGACTGCGGGGGTATACCATGGTATATGGGAAAGACATTGGATCATGATTCACAGAGTATACCCAGAGAGTGCTTCTGTGCTTGAGTTTCACTTGCACCGGTTAGTTTCTCTAGTGTTGATTGGCGTAGTTGTCCTTCCCACTAGTTAATCGCCTGCTTGATTTTCCTTTAGGAACTTTTAGTGTGTGCTCTGTGCTCCCTAGTTTTTGTAAGTTTTAAACCTGTGAAGTAAAGAAATGCATATAGATTCTTAAGCAAGACATAAATTAATCAATGGCTCATACACAGAGTACACAAAGATTTTATACCGGAAACCCTCAACCAAGAAAACCTTTCTTATATTCATTATATCGAATTTCACCATTCACCATACAATATATACAATTTTTTTAGGTATTCCGTAGATACCAAAACCCTAATCCCTTAATTCGGGATTGATTTACAAATCCGCTAAAAATAGCAAAAACCGCCCACACACATAGTTATCGTATCTGACGTGCCCACACACACACCCATGCAAAGAATATAACACATACCCAACAGTTTTCGATAGTGATTTAGTCAGTCATTTCTTTGGGTCTCTGACCTAAGGTTCTAGACCACCCACTCCGTCGGTCATGAGGACTTTGGTATTCTACTTAGAAACGTGGAGCCGCCTCTTTAGAGGCATTGTTTTTATACCACTAGTTCACCAGACTTAGTGTGCGAGACTTTTATGAACTTGAATGATCCTTCAAGGGGAGAAACTGTGCATAATATCTTCATGGATAAAGTTCCCGACGATACAAACCAAGGAACCCCTTCGCAAGGGGATTCTTGTGATTTTCCTTTCTTTAGAAACATTGGTTTCCATTTGATGGCCACTTTGTACATTCCTGGGTTGAATCTGGGACTATCGTTTTGGTTGGGTACCATTCCAAATGTTCTGAACGCTCTTGACGCTTCTTATTTAATAACTTTATGTCATGGGAATCATGTTGGTGTTCCTTTGTTAATGAAGTCTTCTCCTCCTCCTTCTACCTTCTCTGGTGAAAGTATAGATACTAGTAATCAGAAGTCTAAATGAAATAGAAAGAGGAAGAATAGGAAGAAGAAATCACCAACCTCTGCAAGTCATGTTGGAGACAGGTCGTCAACCTCTGCAAGTCATGTTGAATACCAACACCCAGCGTCTGTAAATCATCTTGGGGGGAAAAGTCTAGTCACTGCTAGTCATGCTGGTAATAGGTCTATAGCCTCTACAAGTCATGTTATTGATCAATCACCAACCTCTGCAAGTCATGTTGGATATGTGCAACCAACTACTGCTAGTCAAGCTGGGGGCATTGATTCTATTGAGAAACCTAGATGGATATGACATAAGCCTAATTTCCCTTGTAAAATTTGCAAGGGATATCACCTTACTCATTTGTGCCTTGGCATTCCAGTGGTACAAATATTGTGGTCCCTATCTGCAATCTCTTCTGATTCTGAGTCTTTTGAGGTTCCCTCACAGTCTATTGAGCCTCTGGTTGATGAAGTGATCATGTCGATGCAATATTAGGATGATCCCACTCCTCTTTTGGGGGGTGATGTTCCTGTATACCATGTTGTCTCACAACATATTTATCCAGTGGTTGAGAAAGTATTCATGCCGATGCAGTCTTCGGTTGATCCCTCTCTTCTCTTGGAGAGTATCGAGTCTACCAAAGTGGTCACACCGATGCAGTCTTCAGATGGTCCCTTTATTCTCTTGGAGAGTGTCGAGTCTACCAAAGTGGTCACGCCGATGCAATCTTCAGTCGATCCCACTCTTCTCTTGGAGAGTCATGTGTCTACCGACTATGTTTTTAGCATTTCTAGTTTAGTACTTTCAGAACAAGGGTTCATTTCGCTCGCTTCGAGCACACCCCCTCCAATCCCTAGGATGGTTTCCTTTGATTGGAATGACCTTGTTGAGCCTCATCTTCCTTCTTATGCACCCTTTCAAATAAGGGTTGAATTTAATTCAAATAACATTTACCTATGTATTGTAGATGAAGGATCCTCTACAACTATTTTATCCTCCTAGGCTTGGTAAGCTTTGGGTTCTTCTGAGTTTGTGTCTGCTTTGCATGAGTTGTTGGCTTTTGACAAAAGTCATAGTGAATATTTTGGGATTCTTCCTGATTTGTCTGTCTCATTAGGTGGGAAGACTATCCTTGTCGATGTTATAGTGGTGCAAGGCCTGTTAGATTTCAATATGTTTCTCGGGCGTGATTATGTATATGCTATGAATGTTGTGGTGTCTTCGCTCTTTCGAGTGATTCATTTCCCTCATAATGGAAGCAATATCAATGTTGACCAGCTGGCATATGATAATCACCATCCTAATTCGGTGTTATTTTAGGCTGCCCCTTTATATATTCCTAGTGTTTGTGTAGACTCTACCTCGCGAAACTCCCTCATGAGCACACTTTGTTGTATTTCAAGACCGCTTTGAAATTCGAAAGAAACATCCAACAAGACTATATTTATTCTTTTCGATATCGTCTAGATTAATTAAGAAAAGTATCCCCCTGGAGTCTTCTTTAAGCCCTTTTCAGACTCTCTAAACATGAAAAGATTGTCAAGTGATCTTTTCTCCCTTCACACTCGCCAAACTAAAATTTGAAGGCACATCTTTCTGACGGTAGTTTACCCCTTTTTCAGTCTGGATGGATACTTTCACAAATAAAGGTATGCTCTAGGAACTACGGTTCGCTAGAAGAGTATTCTCATGCGTAAGTTTAACCCTTTTTCGATCTTGAGGGACAAAAATCTTCGAAAAAGGAACATGCTCCTTGGTTTTGGTTTATCACTTTTTTCGAGCCTTGGAGATTACTTACAAAAAAGGAACCCCCCACAGAGTCCATAGTTAAGCTCTTTTCAAACTCCCTAAAATTGAAAAGATCGTCGAGTGACCTTGTTCCTTCACACTCGTTAAATTGGTCCAGAAAAACATCTACTAGCATGAGTTTAACCCTTTTTCCAGCTTGTAGATTATAGCGGAAAAATATACGCCTCAAGAGATTCATCTCATTGGGAGAGTTCTCCTCGGTAACTTTTATACTTTTTTGGGCTAAGGAGACTAAACTCGGAAAAAGGTTGTGAGTCCATAGTTAAGCCCTTTTCAAACTCATTAAAATTGAAAAGATTGTTGAGTGGTCTTGTCTTTATCACACTCATTAAAATGGTTTTGAATAGACGTCTTTTCAGTGCAAGTTTAACCCTTTTTCAAACTGACTAGACTATTTTCAAAAAAGGTACTCCCTGGAGTCTTCTTTTACGTTTTTTTAGACTCTCTAAACGTGAAAAAACTACCAAGATTACCTTCTCTTGGATCGTAAAAATTACATGGAAGGGGGTCTCATTGTTCCTTGCTTAATCACATTTGCATCTCTGCGTCTTTGGAATAATGTCGGCTCCATGTTTCTCTCAATTGAACCCTTAAAGCATGCCTTATACGCAAGCCTTGTAGCACCTATTGCCTCTACAACCTAACACCTTGACCCATGGAGGAATTTTCCCCGAGTGTCCTTTTCCTGCACATATCTCCTTTCTCCGAGCATTAGTATGTTCCTTGCGCTTGGAACTAGTATGCTTTCTTGTGACACTCGTTACTCCTTTGTAATGTAGCATTCTTTTAATCTTTTTCAAGATCTTAAAAAATTGAAAAAGACAAAAAAAAAATCAAATATTCCAAAAAGAGGAGACGGGAAATATGTATTTTTTTTCAGCAGCATAGAGAGTAGCCCTTGGAAAAAGCACATCCTTTCGTTTGTTCACCAATCATTTGGATCTAGTATGACCTTAGGAAGTTTTTCTTGCTACATAGAGTTGTGTTCTCCTTTGTTTGGTTACTCTTCCAAACACATGGAGAGTTTGCGTTGCCTCCTGCATCGTGAACTTATGTCAATTTCATGCTACCTAAGACTGATCATATTTTGTGATTTTGTCCAAGGGAATTTTCACTCAACCTTAGTCGACCTCTCTACAGCTTGTCTCTTGACCTCATGAGTCATCCATCCCGAGAGTCCAGTCAAGTCTTGTTTCGAAATTGACAAAGTTCTCTGCCTGATCATCGAGATCCTCATGTCTTTTCCCAATGAGTCGTCGAAAACCTCAATGTCGTGAGTTATACACTCCCATTGTAATCCTACCTGATTTTTGAATATCTTGAAGCTGTTGCTCGAGCTCCGAAGACCTCATCTCCAACCATCATGCATCACTAGCTACTTGAAGATGGATACTATACTTATATATCTTCGACTGATTTTGAGATGTAGATCCATTGTGTATTTCTCGCGGCTACACTTTATATAGTTATATGACATGGATCTACAGTGTATATGATTGGAATCCATGAATTACTTCATCCCGAGCATGGTTATTCCCACCTCAGAGAGACAATTGTTGTTTTGCAGATGGCACCTCCCGAACTCTAGTCCTGGGCTCACTCGATTTCGTACATTAGTGAAGATATTGTAATGTATTTCGACCACCAGTTGCTCTTTTTACCTCACACATTAGGGGGCATCTGTTATGGACCTAAATTTCCCTACTCATGCATACATGGCCTTCGCCCTCTTACTTGCATAATTTTCCAAAGCATTGTTGAGAAGCTCTTCTTAAAAAACCATTTTTTAGAAGATGTATGTGCCCTGTACCATTACAACCCGCGTACATACGCTTGTTTCACCACAACAACTAGAATACACACGCTTGTTACACCATTACAGCCTGTGTATGCTTGCAAAAGTTGTAAAAAATAAAAATTTGCAAGGAATTCATTTAAATTCATGGGCTATTGGAAGTTTCCCAACAAATCCACCTACTATCGCCCGTCACCCAACCGAATAACCATCCTTTTGGAATAGAAAAGGAGTTGTTAGGGTCTCATTTCACATCCAAGCATAAGAACAATGAAACTCTTCCCAATTTCATTTCCCCTTTCTTGATGATAAAAATTGCAACGAGGATTTCTCTCGCAAAGTATTGCTTAAGCCTATTATTTAAACTGTGCTCACGATATGTAATACTAGTAGGTGGGACCCCCTAGTAGATTGGAGGATCAGAGATAGTCTTATCACATATTTCATATTGTTGTTTCGATGTTTCTTACAGGGTTCTACATGATTGATGATGAAATATTGGTTTTGTTTGCGACATAATGGCAGATGGATAATGCATTTTATGTGTTGGTTCTATTGCTCTAAGCTCTAAATTCCATGGATGAATGACTTGTATTTACTATTATTACAATTTCTATTGTCACCATGATTCATTACCTGTCAACACCTGCATAAGACACATGTTAGTAATAACAAGAGACAAGAGCAATATGGAATAAATCCAAGAAAAGGGAACTATGCTATACTATGTGCAAATGAAATTAAAAGAAATTAATGTTAGTCCTAACTAGCAATGTTAGTGGCTATATGATTTGTATTGAGTTATATTGGTGGCATTTGATATATGAAATTGTATGGTTTTTGAAATGGTTAATATGGATTGGGTAGCGCAATTGGCAAGCAATCTGTGCAAGTTTCGATGCATGGAATTAATGGTATGGTTTCGATGGTTGCCATGTACTACGAAATTGAATGAAATGGAGGATGGAAGCGACGTCCAGTAAATGCACGTCACTCCATACTTCTCCCACTGGTGGCCACCCTATCATGGTTATTGTTCATTTGGTTTTGTTGTGGTTAAGCTCCGAGATTCAGACGTGGAAGGAACTGCTCGACCAACTCGCATTTATAAGGCCATTGGTTACAGGTATGGTTCTTTTTTCCCATCCATGAATTTGCTTTGTGTATGAAATGAACGTTGGCTCGGTAATGTGTTGGTCAGTGTTTTCTTAAGGTTGGAAACTTTGTAAACGCGTGGTGTTTTCTTTGGAATGACTGTGTGTGTTATTCGTTGCAAATAGAAAAATGGATGGTTGAAGTTGTGATTTCATTGGTTGTTCTGTGTGGTGGAAACCATGATGGCTCTATGTTGAATTTATGGGTTTTTTTGGAGGATTTCACTCGGTTTAGCCTTGTTGTCCGTCTCCTCACAGTTATGGTAACCATACCTAGTTTTATTTGGTTTTATGGGGTTGTTGTGTATGTTTCGAACTCCTTTTGGTCAATGTATATATTTTCACCTAGTCATGGCCACTTTTTGTGTTATTGGCACCAACACAGTTGACTATTGGGTGGCCACTATGCCAAGAAGTATGCTTTAGGGTCTGCAATTCCATTGACATTGTTATGTGTTGGTTCGGCTCTTGAGAAGAATGTGAGGGTTATGACATTGTGTGTTCTTGCTATTGGTTGATCTCTAGTAAGAAATCTTTGTTCCTCTACATCGTGGTCTACCCTACCTGGTGTTGAACTATCACCATATTCTACAAGGCTAAGGGTTATGAGGCTTGTGGCTCCATCATGCTTGTCTCGAGGGTCTCTTGCCCACTCTTGATATGGTCTACCTCTAGTCTCCCTGTGTTTGGTGACTGAGCGAACCCTTGATTATTTTGTTCATTAGTTACAGAGCCTGATTTTGATAAACTAAACCAGTCACACTCTGTCAGGTATCTTGTTGACTTTCATAAGTTGGTTGAGTAGTATTGGAAGTGGCTTTGATTATTGGCTCATCTCTGTTTGATCGGGTTGATTGGAGAGATGTAATTGGAAATGATAATTCACATATAGTTGTTACCTCCTTTTTTTATGACAGTTGAATTGATAACTCGGTATTGTTTAATTGGTTGATTGAGAGTAAGCATAAATGTACAATCACATAAATGCCTCTTTTCATTATGCGTTGGTTTGTGTGTTCCTACAACGTGTTATAGATTGAAGTTGGTGTTTGTTGTGTGTTTAATTTGCCCCGATCTGGATTATTGCAATTTGAAGACTTGATGATTTTGACTAGGTTGTCTATTGTGTATGATTTATGGAGACATTGTGCATCGTTTTGTTTTATTGCACTATCAGAGATGACCACGGGTTCTTGTTAGTATGGTTTCATTGAAAATTTAATTGTTAAATTTGTCAAAGGAATGGAATCGGGCATGTTTTAAAAGAGTCTGTTCAACTTAGGAAAGACCCATGTCTATGTTTGATTTGAGGATTTATAGATTATGGGAAGTGGTTGATATTTTTGTATATGTTCAACAGAGTTGAAGCAATATGACTATGTGTTCCTTTGAATTTTGTTTTAAATATAAAATGGAAGGAAATGAAAACAAACAAAATTCTTTTAAACAATATGGGTGAAAGTCATGACGATTTTGAGTATGATTATACACTGTGTTAATTTAAGGTTTTTAAAGAAATTGGATGTGGGACAGTGAACAAGTTTAACACACAGTAATTGTTTAATTGGTGCTAGAATAGTTGTATTGAATACATAACTATTTTTATGGATTACTTAATTGGTTTTTCGAACAATATTCTCTCTTTTCCCTACCATTATTTCACTTTTCGCACATCACAATTCCCCTCGCTTTACCATATTCACTATCCACTCCCTATTCCTAAAATTTAATTATACTTAAGATACATTCTGTATCATGAAAGTTAAAGGGTCGCAGGGATGAAATATAGTGATATATTTTTTTGGTTTACGATACAGTTGATTGTTTAATTTTTGTGAGAAGTAATCATGATCTTTTCCCCCTCATTTTAACATTTTTCGCTCAATACAACCCCTCACATATCCTATAACCCTTGTTCACCCCCTTCTCATTGACAACTATTAAACAATTTGTGTGGATTGGATTCCATGAGTCTGATATGTTGCTGAGCCAAATTTTATTTCATATTTAAAAGAGTTTTCATGTATGGTTGTTAAAGAAACTATTTTCTAATCAATAATGCATACAAGAATGAGATTTTTCAGCAGAGGTATCCATGGTCGGGGTAACTGAGGAAGAGGAAATTGGAACAGGGGCCCTAGAAGGCCAAGATTATCTATACACTTTGATGTAGACTCGCAAGAGTTAGGCCAACTATTTCAAGATGGAGTTTTTAACTGGATTGGGCAAGGAGTGGTCCAACCTAGGTCTAAAAGGCCTCCCTTCCTAGCCCCACAGGTCCCTGGTATCTCAGTGCCTCCTCATGTCTCACTGCAACCTGAAGTCCCTGAAAACGACGGATGGCAAGAGATTGTCCACCCGATAGTCTACCAACATCGTGGTTGGCCTAACTTGTCTCTACCTACTCCTCCACCTATTAATCAAATTGTCCAAGATGCCCCTGTCCACTCACCAGTCTAGTCTTACCATTCAAGAAAAAGGTTAAAAAACGAGGCCCACCATGCTCTTGAGAAAGGAAAAGCCATTGTTGCCCCTTCCTCACCCTCAAATAACTCTAATAAATCTGTTTCCTCCCGCATGGATTTGAGAGATGATTGTTTTCATGTGATCAGTGGTATTAGGCCTAAAGGCTCCACATAGCCTAAGGCTCCACAACAGAAACAAGGGAAAGATTGCCTCCCAGAGTGGAATATATGGATTTATGTTTTTATTTATTAATTGTTGAAAATAGTTGACATCTGGAATTTTGGACAACACACTATTTTTTGGATATATGAGTAATATATTTTTGGAAATAATTTCAATCATCATTGATATAATTTATCAAAATGTGAAAGTGATGATGGGAGTCACAAGGAGGGATGTTTTGTTTGATTAACTAGTTGTGTTATGATTGTTAAAGAACTAAAGGGAGTCACAAGGGGTCCCACCTACTAGTTATTATTTATTTAAAACCCTTATTATAATTTTATTACTTTTCCCCCTTAACTAAAAAGTTGGTTGAGTTTTAGTTAACTTAAATAAATAAGTAGTTCAACTACTTCAACCAATTCTAATTTTCTTAAAGGCAAAAGGAAAAGGAGGAACAAGAGGGGAATAGAAGGAGAAGCATACTAAGGTTTGCTCGTTGATTTTTGTTGAGATAATTCATTTTTCATTCATTCCTTAATTCATTAGAAGCCTAATTTGTTTTTATGATAGCAGGGTCTTTTTGTAGACAACAAGATTCAGGGTTGAATTACATCATTCAGAAACTTGTTTTTCAGAGGTGTTGATCTATCTTTGATAGTCTGTGTAGACTTGTCTGTTTGTCAATTAGATTTCGTGACTGACAAAGGCTATTGTGCAGAGTCGAGTGGGAAATAATCTGTGGCAAGTTGATACAACTTTTAAAGTTCAGTTTTTTACTTTCTGTCAGAAGTCATTTTGTATGTTTGATCGAGGACGTCTGAGTTTGACTTTGGTCCAAAACTTCCTCAAGAAATTTTGTAAAGAGAACGATTATTTTAATGAATTGTAATGAAATAAACAATTGCTTTATGTCTCATTTGTTTTGATTATTGACTTGGTGTCTTGACTTATATATCTATATTTATTTCAGCATCTGTTATGTTCAAAAAATTACAGAAATAATGAATTTTTTAGCAAGCTTTTATTTATAAAAAAAACCAGCCTAAACATTTGTAAACAATACTTGTGAATTAGGATACCAATTTTGATGGCTATAAACATGGGGTGATATTCTCATCTATATTGATTTAGCCAAGCAGGATCTGAAAATGTTTGAGTAAGTTCATTTCATATCTTTTCCTCAACATTTATTTGGTGACCATACCGGGGAGATCTTCAATATCTCTCTGGTTGATTTTTATGCTCGAATACATCTAATTTTATGATATTGATTCTTTGACTATTTTATTTCTTAATGACTGTACCTATTGCAAGGCAGCCCAATATTGAGCTCGGTATTCAAGATCAGACCAGCATTGCTTTGAATTTGTTTAACACCATTTTAGACACTACTAATACTCGAGCTGAGCTTAATCATTCATGGGCAGCAATTGAACAAGACATTAGTGCCCAAGAATGTTGGGAAGCTAGATGTAGATAGCCTATAAATCAGCAATAACCTTCTTGTTCCTTCAACTTTGGCTTTCCTTTCATGTCCTTAGACTCTCATGTTTCTAGGAGAAGAAGAGGCTTATCACCCAAAATTAATCCTATTGTTGAAATAGGAAGAAGGAACATGGTGTTATCAACCCAACAAGTTCTCTAAGGAGAAATTTGTTTTATTCATCCAGTTCATCTTTCTCTCCCTTACCTATCATAAACAAGATGGCATCTAGTGGTGGCAATAGTGGCACTGGAAGTGCTTCCTCCTCTCAGTCATCATCTTCGTTAGTGATTGGTAGCTTATATAGCCACTATATCCCTGTCCAATCTACCACAAATCCCACCAAAGTCATAAAAAATTATGGGCTTTTTCAGTTTGAAGAAGACACGACAACCACACCATGGAATGTTTCCTCTCCTCTTAACCTAGCACTTGCTTCTCGTCCACTTCCTAAATTCAAAGAGCATCTTCCTAGTTTTTCGGGGAATAACATTGTCACTACAAATGAACACCTGGTGGAATTTTCTAATGCTTGTCACAACATAGGAGCCAATGACAATGATACTTACATGTGCATATTTGTCAATTCCTTGGAAGGAAAGGATACGACCAATTTCTTTGACCTTCCTCCTAAGATTTTGTCTACTTGGGAGGAGTTAGTTTATTGGTTCAAATCCACCTATGGGCAATCTAAAAGCCCAGCTGAGCAGTTATAGGAGTATAATAACATCTCCTATAAGAATGGTGAGACCATCAATTCCTTCAACTTGTGTTTCACTAAGTTATACAATCAAATCCCTGAACTAATTCGACCTCAGAACCAAGTTATTTCATGCATTACTACAATGCATTACCTTCCCCATATCGTCATAGGCTTGAGGGAAAATCCATTGATAACCTTGGTTCCACTCTGCATATTTGTTTAGAGTATGAAGAATGGCTTGAAAGAACATGTATTCCTTAGGGAGAATCAGTTAAACAGACATACATGTCCGCTCTCTTACAACCAATCCAAGACATGAATAATCGTATGATAGTGTATGAACGAAAGGGAATTGTCTCCCCTCTCACCCCTGGAGCTTCGTCCTCTTCCGCACCACCCTTTAGAAGTCCAATTGAAAATAATTTCCAGCCTAAAGCTATCATGCCTCAAAATTGGTGTAATGTTTGCGAGGAACACCATGAGGAAACCACATGTGAGGTAAGGAAGAGAGCCAGAGATAAGATCTTTGGTAAAAGACTAGAAACTACCATCATTGTCCTAGATTTTGCGGAGCTAGAAGATGTCATGATCCTCAATACTAGGAACAAATCCTATGCTCCCAAGGGAAAATATGATCCTCCCTACAATTATTCTAGCCCAAGATCATCCTCACCAGTTGCTATTGTTCAGGATCCTAAGGTTCCTGACAATCAAGGAACTACTTCCCCTCTCCCCTCTTCCAAATAAAATATTTTGAATCAGTTGGCCAACATCAAAGAAGATGCCACCCTTCTGGACATGGTTTTCGTCCCTGAACAACAGAGGCATCTAAAACAATTCATGGAAGGAAAATATTTCATTGTAGCCAATCTCTCTAAAGAGATCATGGAAGAGGATTCGTCTGTAAGTAAAGTAGGTGTACATAACTTTAGATACCCTCTAAAAAATCCCCCTTTTTATATTTCTGTAAAGATTATGGATAAGATCACCCATTGTTGACTCATTGATGGCGGTTCAGGCCCAAGTGTGATGTCGAAGATTATTATGGAAGAGATAGGATTGTATTGTACAATTGAAAACTCCAGAAGCATGCTCTCTTATAATAGTCTACAACAATCGACCATAGGTGATATTAAAGATGTGACCTTAGTTTTGTGCGCACACCCCAAAATAAGGACAACCCTTAGTATTCAGGTAATTGATATGCCAGTAAGCAATTACTTAATCATCTTGGGAAGAGATTGGAAAGATTTGACGAGTGGATACCTCCCACTCGACGGGAAACACTTATCCATTCCTTGGAATGGTAAAAACATTATAGTCCTTAGAGAGGGAAGGATTTCACCTTACATAGAAAGTGTCCCACAACCAAATGTGAACTATATCGAAGAGGACCTAGGGGTGTATTCCATCTTTGTTGAGGAGGATAAAATTCACTTGGAAAAAATCAATTTGGATGATGGTATGCAACACATGCACTTTGATGGTTCATGCTCTAGTGAAGGTAACAGAGATGGCATAATATTGTACTCTCCTATGGGGAAAATTCATAACTTTTCTTAAAGGTTGGAGTTTTCTTGCACAAATAATGTCACTGAATTCGAAGCCTTATTATTAGGCATTGAAAGTGCCTATAATCTGGGTTGTGGTCACCTTTTAGTTTTTGCAGACTCCTATCTTGTTGTGAACCTTGTATGTAAGATATACACTCCTAGAAACAAGTTGATGAAATGATACACCCAAATTGTTTGGAAACTTATCTCGAACCTATTATCTTTCAACATTACTCATGTTAAGAGGGAATTTAACTCAATGGTTGATCGGTTAGTTTTTTTTGGAGCCCCTCCTAATCGACAACTTCTGCGACACAGACCTGATTGTACTTATCAATTTCTATATCGTCCACATATCCCTGACAATATAGAATCTTGGCAAGTCTTCCCTGGCGATGAGAGCGTCTGTGATTTCATTCAAAATTAACCTTATAAGCCCAAGGAAATTATATCCATGGAATATAACAAGATTCCTAAGGGCTTGACTCCTCTAGAGAGTTCGTTTTCATCCAGTGATGTAGGCAATAAAGAGAAACAGAAAGAAGAAGAGTTGAAAAGGAAGGTGGGTGAAACTATCTCCTTGAATATTGGGACACCCAAGTCTCAAAAGAATGTTAAAATAGGTGCCCAATGTTCTGATGAAGAGAAAATGAAGTTTTCCAAGCTACTTGGTGAATTTCAAGATGTTCTTGCTTGGTCTTATGAGGATCTCCATGGTTTTGATCCTTCTCTTATACAATATGTCATTCCCATCAAGGAAGGCATAAAACCAGTTAGGAAAAAACAAATACCTATCAACCCTGCACTGGAAACAACTATACGAAGGGAGTTTGAAAAACTCTTGAAATATGGGATCATCTTTCCAGTCAAATATTCTGAATGGGTTTCCAATTTGGTTCTTGTTCGGAAGACAACCAGTCAGATCAGATTATGCATTGATTTTTGTGCATAAAATCGATCTAGTATGAAATATCACTTTCCTCCCCCTAACATGGAAATGATTCTCCAACAAGTTGCAAGGTCTCAGGTGATGCCCTTACTTGACGGTTTTTCTGGCTACAATCAAATCAAAATAAAAGCGGCAGATACATACAAAACCAGATTTATTACTCATTGGAGTACCTTGTCTTACAAACCTATGCCTTCTGGCTTATCTGGTACGAGCACCACTTTTAAAATATCTATGCAAATAACTTTCGACGATTTGATCGGTAAGATTATTCATGTTTATCTTGTTGATCTAATCGTGTACTTTAAAGGGCTATCAATTGTCTCAAAGTTTCAAAATTTATGGTTGGGTCCTTTCAATATCACTTTTGTCCTGGAAACTAACTCTTATATTCTAAAATATTTAAAGGAGCGATTTTTCTCCTACATCACTAATGATTCTCACCTAAAACACTAAGTGGAACCAAATTGAAAATTTTTAACGTTGTTTGGATTTTCTGTATATTGTCATTTTTCCATTAGGTCCACTCACTTCCCCATGTTGCATAATCATTCTAGTTATAGTTTCTTGATCCTTTGTTCTTGGTCTGCGAAACCATACATTATGAGTTATAATCTGTTGGAAACAGATTTCCCTATGGAGTCATCAGTTTGTTGACGATAAAAATCGCAACGAGTATTTCGCCCGCAAAGTATTTCTTAAGCCTATTATTTAAACTACGCTAATGATATGTAACACTAGTAGGTGGGACCCCCTTGTATATTGGAGGATCATAGATAGTCTTATCACACATTTTATGTTGTTGTTTCGATGCTTCTTACAGGGTTCTACATGATTGATGATGAAATATTGGTTTTGTTTGCGACATAATGGAAGATGGATAATGCATTTTATGTGTTGGTTATGTTGCTCTAAGCTCTAAATTCCATGGATGAATGACTTGTATTTACTGTTATTACAATTGCTATTGTTTCCATGATTCATTACCTGTCAACACCTGCACAAGACACATGTTATTAATAACAAGAGACAAGAGCAATATGGAATAAATCCAAGAAAAGGGAATTATGCTATACTATGCTATACTATGTGCAAATGAAATTAAAAGAAATCAATGTTAGTCCTAACTAGCAATGTTAGTGGCTATACAATTTGTATTGAGTTATATTGGGCGCATTTGATATATGCACTTGTATGGTTTTGGAAATGGTTAACATGGATTGGGTGGCACAATTGGTAGGCAATGTGTGCAAGTTTCGATGCATGGAATTAATGGTATGGATTAATGGAATGGTTTGGGTGGTTGTCATGTACTATGAAATTGAATGAAATGGAGGATGGAAGTGACGTGTAGTAAATTCACCTCACTCCATACTTCTCCCATTGGTCGTCACTCTAGCATGGTTATTGTTCATTTGGTTTTGTTGTGGTTAAGCTCCGAGATTCAGGCGTGGAAGGAACTTCTCAACTAGCTCACATTTTTAAGGCCATTGGTTACAGGTATGGTTCTTTTCGCCCATCCATGCATTCACTCTGTGTATGAAATGAAAGTTGGCTCGGTAATGTGTTGGTCTATTTTTTCTTCAAGTTGAAAACTATGTAAATGCATGGTTTTTTCTCTGGAATGATTGTGTGTGTTATTCGTTGTAAATGGAAAAATCGATGGTCAAATTTGTGAATTCATTATCTGTTCTATGTGGTGGAAACTGTGATGGCTCTATGTTGTCTTTATGGATTGTGTTGGAGGGTTTCAATCTATTTAGACTTGTTTTTCGTCTCCTCACAGTTATGGTAACTATACCCGGTTTTATTTGGTGCTATGGGGTTGTTGTGTATGTTTCAAGCTCCTTTTGGTCACTGTATATATTTTCACCTGGTCGTGGCCACTTTTTGTGTTATTGTCACCAACACAGTTGGTTATTGGGTGGCCACTATGCCAAGAAGTATGATTTAGGTTTGTTAGTAGTACGTAGGATCTACAATTCCATATTCACTGTTATGTGTTGGATCGGATCTTCAGAAGAGAACGAGGGTTATGACTCTGCACGTTCTTGGTATTGGTTGCTCTCTAGTAAGAAATCTCTACTACTATGCATCGTGGTCTACCCTAACTGGTGTTGAATTGTCACCCTATTCTACAAGGCTAAGGGTTATGAGACTTGTGGCTCCACCATTCTTGTATAAAGGGTCTCTTACCTACTGTCGATATGGTCGACCTCCATTCTCCCTATGTTTGGTGACTGAGTGAACCCTTGATTATTTTTTTCATTAGTTACAGAGCCCAATTTTGATAAACTAAACCAGTCGCACCCTGTCGGGTATCTTGTTGACTGTCATAAGTTGGTTGACTAGTATTGGCAGTGGCTTTGATTATTGGCTCGTATTTGTTTGATCGGGTTGATTGGAGAGTTGTAATTGGAAATGATAATTGGCATATAGTCATTGTCTCCTTTTGTTATGACAGTTGAATTGATAACTCAGTATTGTTTAATTGGTTGATTGAGAGTAAGCGTAAATGTACAGTCACAAAAATTCCTCTTTTCATTATGCATTGGTCTGTGTGTTCCTATAGCATGTTATAGATTGAAGTTGGTGGTTTTTGTGTGTTTAATTTGCCCCAATCTGGATTATTTCAATTTGAAGACTTGATGACTGTGACTGGGTTGTCTACTATTTATGATTTATGGAGACATCGTGCATCATTTTGTTTTATTTCACTATCAGTGATGACCACGGGTTCTTGGTAGTATGGTTTCATTGCAAATTTAATTGTTAAATTTGTCAAAGGAATGTAATCGGGCATGTTTTAAAAGAGTATGTTCAACTCAGGAAAGACCTGTGTCTATGTTTGATTTGAAGATTTATAGATTATGGGTAGTGGTTGATATTTTTATATATGTTGAACAAAGTTGAAGCAATATGACTATGTGTTCCTTTGAATTTTGTTTTAAAAACAAAAGGGAAGGAAATGAAAAGAAACTGAATTCTTTTAAACAATATGGGTGAAAGTCATGACGATTTTGAGTATGATTATACAGTGTGTTAATTTAAAGATTTTAAAGAAATTGGATGTGGGACAGTGAACAAGTTTAACACACAGTAATTGTTTAATTGGTGCTGGAATAGTTGTATTGAATACAAAATTGTTTTTATGGATTACTTAATTGGTTTTTCTAACAATATTCGCTCTTTTCCCTACCATTATTTCACTTTTTGCACATTAAAATTCCCCTCGCCTTCCCATATTCACTATCCACTCCATGTTCCTAAAATTTAATTTTAGTTAAGATAAGTTATGTATCATGATAGTTAAAGGGTCGCAGGAATGAATTACATTGATATATTCTTTTGGTTTATGATATAGTTGATTGGTTAATGTCTGTGAGCAGTAATCATGATCTTTTCCCCCTCATTTTAACATTTTTCACTCAATGCAACCCCTCGCATATCCCAAAACCCTTGTTCACCCCCTGCTCATTGACAACTATTAAACGATTTGTATGGATTGGATTGCATGAGTCTGATATGTTGTTGAGCCAAATTTTATTTCATATTTAAAAGAGTTGTCATGTATGGTTGTTAAAGAAACTATTTTCTAATCAATAATGCATACCAGAATGAGATTTTTCAACAGAGGTATCCATGGTTGGGGTAACTGAGGAAGAGAAAATTGGAATAGGGGCCCTGGAAGGCCAAGATTCTCTATACACTTTGATGCATACTCGCAAGAGTTAGGCCAGCTATTTCAAGTTGGATTTTTTAATTGGATTGGGCAAGCAGTGGTCCAACCTAGGCCTGAATAGCCTCCCTTCCAAGCCCCACATGTCCTTGGTATCCTAGTGCCTCCTCATGTCACACTACAACCTGAAGTCCCAGAAAACGATGGATGGAAAGAGATTGTCCACCTGACAGTCTTCGAACATCGTGGCTAGCCTAACTTTCCTCTACCTGCTGCTCCACCTATTAATCAAATTTTCCAAGTTGCCCCTGTCCACTCCCTAGTACAGTCTTCTCATTCAAGAAAAAGGTTAAAAACCGATCCCACCATGCCCCTAACAAAGGAAAATCCATTGCTTCCCCTTCCTCACCCTCAAATAACTCTGATAAATTTGTGTCCTCCTACATGCATTTGAGAGATGATTGCTCTCATGTGATCAATGAGATTAGGCCTAAAGGCTCCACACAGCTTAAGGCAAATTCAGAGAGATCAAGATGTGACAGCAGTAAAAAGGAAAAGATTTCCTCCCAGAGTTTAAAATATGGATTTTAAGTTTTTATTTATTAATTGTTGAGAACAATTGACTTCTGAAATTTTGGACAGCACACTATTTTTTGGATATATGAGTACTATATTTTTGAAAATAATTTCAATTATCATTGATATAAATTGTCAAAATATGAAAGTGATGATGGGAGTCACAAGGAGGGATGTTTTGTTTGATTAACTAGTTGTATTATGATTGTTAAAGAACTAAAGGGCGTCACAAGGGGTCACACCTACTAGTTATTATTTATTTAAACCCTTTATTATGATTTTATCACTTTTCCCCCTTAGCTAAAAATTTGGTTGAGTTTTAGTTAACTTAACTAAATAAGTAGTTCAACTACTTCAACCAATTCTAATTTGCTTAACGGAAAAAGGAAAAGGAGGAACACGAGGAGAATAGAAGGATAAGCATACTAAGGTTTTCTCTTTGAGTTTTGTTGAGATAATTCAGTTTTCATTCATTCCTTAATTCATTAGAAGCCTAATTCTTTTTTATGATAGTAGGGTCCTATTGTAGACAACAAGATTTAGGGCCGAATTACATCATTCAATAACTTGTTTTCAGAGGTGTTGATCTATCTTTGATAGTCTGTGTAGAATTGTTTGTTTGTGAATTAGATTTCATGACTAACAAAGGCTATTGTGCAGAGTCGAGTGGGCAGCAATCTGTGGCAAGTTGTCCAGATTTTAAATTTCAATTTTTTACTTTCTATCAGAAGTCCTTTTGTATGTTTCATCGGGGACCTCTAAGTTTGACTTTGGTCCAAAAATTCCTCGGGAAATTTTGTAAAGAGAACGATTCCTTTGATGAATTGGAATGAAATAAATGATTTCTTTATGTCTCATCTGTTTTGATTATTGACTTGGTGTCTTTACTCATGTCTCTATATTTATTTTAGCATATGTTATGTTCAGAAAATTACATAAATAATGAAATTTTCAGCAAGCTTTTATTTATAAAAAAAACCACCCTAAACACTTGTAAACAATACTTGTGAATTAGGATACCATTTTTTACAGCTATAAAAATAGGGTGATATTCTCTTCTATCTTTCTTTGGACAAGCGGGATCTGAAAATTTTTGAGTAAGATCATTTCACATATTTTCCTCAACACCCTCCTTGCCCAAGATATTGTTGCCTTTTGTGATATATTGCCTCAGCATTCCCTCATCGGCCCCTTCTTCCTCCATTCAACCCATTCCCTTCCATTGAGGTGATCAGAAGGTTGATATAAGAATTCCATTCAAGGTGCACTTGGAGCATGGTAAAGAGGAGCTCGGACTAGGTTCGCGGAATGGTGGCTGACACAGATTGTAAGGTATAATCTTTGTATGATGAATAAAAGAATCGCATTTTCGTGTCCCAAATGAAGGTTTTTTTAGTATTTTTATTGATTTATACTTAACATTTAATATCTAACCCTAACTCATGGATAGAATAGCATGTGTGTAGTTCTTGTTTGCCTATCTTTGGATGTAGGTCAATCTTGGGAGGAGACGTGCAGTCAGTGAAAATACCAATCTCGAGGAGATCATCACCAAACGTGGGATCAAAGTTATAGTTACCCGATCTTTTCTCTTATTTGTTTTCTTTACATTAGTTTTGGTATGTTTGGGGTAGAGTAAAATTGATTGAATTTTAGACAGTTATTCACTCTGTCTACATCTTGAACCTTGGTGTAGTTAAAGGGGAGTTTTTCCCGCTAGCATCTTGGAAAGTAGGCAATGGTGTATATGTCAAAGAAAAGAAGGATGAAATTATGGGATGTGAAAATTAGATCTTTCTCTCTTTCAAGTTGGTGCATTATTTTCAGGCCTAGGGTTTGAGGTTTTTGGATCAATAAATTTATTTATAGACAACTAATATCTAGAACCAAGGATGGAAAAATTCAAGGATTCTAGGATTACAAGATGAATGGGAAATATATTGGGATTTTATATGGCGGAACTTAGGTCCAAAGGCTTTACCCCCGATACCATCCCAGATACACACACACACACACACACACACATATATATATATATATATCTATGTATGTATGTACACACACACACATGTGTGTGTGTGTGTGTGTGTGTGTGTGTGTGTGTGTGTGTGTACAAACACACATATACATACATAAATACACACAAACATACATACATACATATTTGTGTGTGTAATGTGGGAGTACTTATCCACTATCGACTGGAAAGTTGTGGGGAAATTGAAGTATGTAATAACATGGGTAGGATGGAACCCCTTATAACACTTGCATATTTATAACCCCTTATAACACTTGCATATTTTATCTTCCTAAATCCCTTTCTCCCTAACTCCCTAACTCCCTAACCTTGGATGGAGATTGATTATTGTCAACCACCATTTTCTACCTATGGATATTTAATCCTAATAGCAATAACACAAACCTTTGATGGCCTGTTTGTTATTCTTTAGAAGATTAAGGTCATTTTACATAGAACATTAACTTTAAGAAAATTGTTTAGTGAATTTGTACAGACTCTTGTACCATGTATAAATGTCACAAAGTTGCTTTTCATATACTTTCAAGCAAAATCATTTCACCTACTATGAAAAATATGTACTTAATCCTATATAATAAAAAAAAGAACAAAATATTGGAGGAAGAGGATTCACTTTTAATTATTATCACCTCTATGAATTCATCTCTCTCTCCTTTATATGCTATCATACTCTTGCCCATCAGAGTGATTGAATTGATGGATTATGTTGGACCATGTTACATTTATGGATCTTGGGTTAGGTTGGCCCAATATATGCAAAGTATGTGTAGATATGCAGTTTCTGCAAAGTATACACAACTAAAAGACTAATACAAATAAAGGAGTGACTATATGTAAACAGTACATGACCCAAGACAACTAGAAATCCACCCAATTTCATATTTGAGGGACATGAAGGAAATTGGGTAGTGGTATGTGAAATAAAATAAATAGCATTAGGGGAGTAGTTTTTGATAAATTATGATTTGAATCAAATTTTAGAAGTAGACCTTACTATCATTGGGGTACTTTGTTGGATTACTGAGAGGGGGGTGAATCAGTAATAGAACAATTTAATCATTTTTAACCATATAATCCAAGTGTTATGTCAACGAAGCATTATCATCCAATAACTGCAGATTAAATAAGCAATGAACAAATGAACAAATATACACATACAAAGTACACCAGTGTTTTACGTGGAAACCCAAATCGGGAGAAAACCATGGAATGTTTTTTCTTATATGTCTTGAAGAATTACATTCATTGGAATCTCCAACTTCCTTTGTTTTCTAGCTGCAATTGGAAGGAGGCTCAAACCCCCTAGTTTCTCAGGCTACAACCTAAGGGAAGCTCCAACTCCCCAATTCTCTGGCTACAACCAGAAGGAGTCTACAACCCCCTATGTTCTCCGGCTACAACTGGAGGGTGGCTACAACCACCTATCCTTGCCCCGTCCTGCCACCCTGAAGTAGAAGTAGAATGATGGAACCACTGTCAACCTGTCACTATGAGATATATCGTTGTAAACCTGTACCAATAAATATGAACTATGCATCAACCATGCATCAAGATGTACCTCAACCTGTAATCAACCTGTACCATAAACAAGGGCATCAACCATGCACCAACATGTACCAAATAACCTGTAATCAACCTGTACCATAAACAAGTGCATCCAACCATGTACCAAGTATGTACCAATCAACTACTCATCAACTATGACTCATCAATATGTACCAACATCGGACAAGCCACAGTTGGGTCAATTGATGGATCCTGATTTGGATCCGAAACGTCGACATTCAATTGACCCAACTGTGGCTTGTCCGACCAATCATGAAAACTCCAACCACAGAAATATTTTTGATCAGATGTACCAACATCATCAACTATACACCTCATGTATGTGCCAACTCATCAACTACTTGTCTCAACCATGTACTCAACATGTACCTCAACCAAAATCCCTCATCAATTTCATCATCCAAATCTGATTTGTAGCTCTATAATAGACCTGGTGTATATGATCACATTCCTACAAACCTTCATTAACTTCAACAACAAGAGACTAACATTTTCATCAAACTTTTCTTTAGTCTCACATGCCTAGTTTTGGATTAGTCAACAACTCTAACTTGAAGTAATCATAACTTTGTACCTATAATGTATAAATATATGAAACTGATGCACAATGTTATTCAGTGTGTTTTATGCAATTCCTCCAGGTTTCACTACTTTGAACCTCTCAGAAAATGAGTTATAGAAAAAATGCCATACCTTGCTGAATTCTGGCTTATTCTAGAGAGTGACCTTGTAGAGTGTGCCCTGCATGGAATATTTGTTGAATTGATCTGAAACTATTACAAAGAATACTAAATACTGTACCCTAACCAACACATTTGGTTTCATTGAATTTGGATATGTTATGAAGAAGATATGACATTTTTACCCGAAACACTTGTTTTTTACTAGTTTCAGGACTAGCCACAAACCCTATGCTATTCCTCCAGGTTTCACTACTTGGAACCTCTCAGAAAATGAATTATAGCAAAAATGGCATACCTTGTTGAATTCTGGCTTATTCTAGAGAGTGACCTTGTAGAGTGTTCCCCGCATGGAATATTTGTTGAATTGATTTGAAACTTTCACAAAGAATACTAAAGACTGTACCCTAACCAACACATTTGGTTTCACTGAATTTGGATATGTTATGAAGAAGTTATGACATTTTTACCCGAAACACTTGTTTTTTACTAGTTTTAGGACTAGCCACAAACCCTATTTTCCACGGAGTGTAACTCAAAAAATACAATGACCCACAAGATGAATTTTTTACCACAGATACTTGGATATGTCTTCTCAATGGAATAGTAATTTCACGGTCTGAAGCATTATATAAAAAAATTTATAGCGAAAATGGTGAGATGGCCTGTAAATAACATACCTTAGAAAGCACCATCAAAAGAATTTTTCCTTCCTTGCATTTTGTCCTTCTTTTCTTCACCTTCCCTCAGAATTTCAGCTTAGATATCCTTGGTTACCTCAGACACCTATAGATATTCAATATGCTCAAGTGTGATTAAAATGAGAGAGCCTTGCCTCTTATTTATACTCTCCAAGTAGCTTCCTTAAAAACATCTTCAGGGTCACTTGGCCCCACTTTCCTTATTTTAGGGTTAACCCACTTCTAATTTCTCCATTAAATTTATTATTGAAACAATTTATTTTGTATTCACTTTGAATTATAATACACTCATTACTTCACTTTATTATTTACCCTTTAAAATCTCTTAAACCACTTTGACTACTTTGACCTTTTGGGGCTTCTAGATGACATATGTGTTAATATTATGGTATCTTCGGGAGGTAAGAACCTCTATGATGACCTATGATGAGATTAGAATCCTCCGGAAGGAAGCAAAGAATTGAAGAAAACCCTAGACAGGTTGTCGGCTGAACAAATATATTTATATTGAATTTATTGATGCCCAGAAAGAGAAGTCGGCCCAGTTAGACTGGTCAGGTTAGCCCCAGTTAGACTGGCCAGTCCACTATAAATACAGGGCACCAATTTCATTATTACACACTCTCAGAATTGCAGAGCCAGTTGTGCACACTGTAGTTGGCAGTTTTGTGCGCAGGTCTCTGGGGAAAGTGGTGCGCTAGTTTTGGGTGGGATCATCTGTTCAGTTTTGTTTCTATTCTTTTTCTTGGTGCATTTAGCCTCTCTTGGCTATAGATTGCAGCCATAATTCTCTTCTCGGTCAAGGTCAAGGTGCTCGGAGGGAGGCTTCGACCTGTGGTTGGGAGACGAGGGTATCGTCGTGGTAAAACGAGCACACAATCCTTTAT
>ML794814.1:15335-29444 GCA_009831015.1 Picea engelmannii | reverse complement strand
TATGGTAGCTTCGGGAGGTATGAACCTCTATGATGACCTATGACGAGATTAGAATCCTCCGGAAGGAAGCAAAGAATTGAAGAAAACCCTAGATAGGTTGTCGTCTGAACAAATATATTTATATTGAATTTATTGATGCCCAGAAAGAGAAGTCATCCCAGTTAGACTGGTCAGGTCGGCCCCAGTTAGACTGGCTAGTCCACTATAAATACAGGGCACCAGTTTCATTATTACACACTCTCAGAATTGCAGAGCCAGTTGTGCGCACTGCAGTTGGTAGTTTTGTGTGCAGGTCTCTGGGGAAAGTGGTGCGCTAGTTCTGGGTGGGATCATTTGTTCAGTTTTGTTTCTATTCTTTTGCTTGGTTCATTTAGCCTCTCTTGGCTATAGATTGCAGCCAGAATTCTCTTCTCGGTCAAGGTCAAGGTGCTCGGAGGGAGGCTTCGTCCTGTGGTTGGGAGACGATGGTATCGTCGTGGTAAAACGAGCACACAATCCTTTATATTCTAACAATATGAGGGTCCTCCAACTTCGTAAGGCCATAACTCTCAAACCATGAGGAGTTATGTGACGTTCCACATACCACCAGAAATGGAATGACATGTAATATCCATATAGAATAGTATTATCTGAAAATATATCATAACTCATACCGTTATCCATCAAACAAACTTGGGTCCATTACCCAAACCTGGGATCTCCAACTTCTCATGGCCATAACTCTCTAACCGTGAGGAGTTATGTGACGTTCCACATACCATCGGAAATGGAATGAAAATAACTATCCATATAGGATATTTTACCTGACAAATTCATTGTCCTTCATCTCATTATTCCACAATTAATTATGAGTTCTCTTACTCCATAAAGTGTCTTCCCGTGAGGGATTTCACCATAAGGGGACCACTTTGGAGTTCATCCATCTTTACTTCTTATCAACCCTGACAAGACAATAATGAGTCGTCTTTACATCAAACAATCTTGGGTCCATTACCCAAACCTTTGTGTTGTGGGGCTTTCTTCAAGGGTTGACATCAATGACAACCAACCTTAATCAACATACTTATGTTTTATTCTTTACATATCAAATTAATTAAATGATTTATTCTTTACATATCACTTTTTTCTTATTTTGATGTGATTATTATTCTTTTGAATATTTTGGCAAGATGATCATGGGAAGGTACTCGTGTAGACTATAGCGGCACTTGTAAAATCATATATCTCTTCAATTTCTTATAGCTCTTTAATTTTTTTATCATTTTTTTTATTAATGTTAGAATGCAAAATTCAAGGATTCTAGGATTACAAAATGAATGGGAAAGATAATGGGATTTTATGTGGAATAAATTAGGTCAAGAGGTACTAATTTTGAGGATGGTACCTAGGGTAAACCGTAGAATCTTCAGGGCACAAGGATGGTCAACAATAGGGCTCAAAGCCATTGCAATGATATACTCATTAAGAGCTCAACATGCCACTTGCGGGAATTGAACCTCGGTGGGGAGGATAACAATCATTCCTCCCAACCACCCGAGCTAAAACCAATCGAAGAACACAAACATATTAGATTGAGGGCTATATTTAGCATGAAGGTAGGTAATTTCATGTAGGTAGGTCGATAATTACTGAATGAAGGAAGATAGGATTATATTCATAGTTTTCATAGGCAAACTTTCCATGCCATATTTTATATTTGATGGAGAAATATAGATTGGTTGGATAAAGAGACAATCTAGATGAAAAAATTCTATAGCCCAATGGATTTGTTCATAATGTTCATATCCTAGAAAAAATCAATCATTTTAGTAGCAAGGTGAAATAGATGCAAAAAAGATTAGGTTCATTTTTTGCGTGGTTTTCATAGTGTATTTATGTTAATCCTATGAATTTTATTCAAATTTCCTTTCAAGCAACCATTATAGCATATTTTTACACATTGTTGCATGGATGCACTTGTTAACCTAAATATAAGTGCATTTCCCTCTTGCAAACCAAAATTCCCCAAAAATCCTCCTCAGAATATTTAAAAAACACCTTTTGATAATCGATACACTTCCTACCCATTGATAGCTCATGTATGCAACTTTGTATATGCTTGGTGTCCTTCACAACATGTGTATTCCTTAGAATAAACTAAATATATATATACTTTTCAAAAAATGTTCCCTTTTTGGTGGAGTTTGCGGGTTTTTCCGCTCTTTGCCCATTACATGCCATGCCTAAATACTCCAACCAACTTATTGATATATAAATAAGTGCCATTGGGTGGAGAAGAGGGAGGCAACCATAAAAGAATCATAATGCTAGAGAATTTCTTTTGAATTATGCAAGCTCATTCCCTAAGTTTTTAAGATACCCCTATTTCCAGTAGCTTCCTCATCTATCTCATTCAGGAAGAGAGTTATTCTCTTTCCTTGAATTGTTCAGAGTAAGGGTTGAGATATCTTCAGTGGATTGGGTGGAGGAATCTGGATATAGGTTCTGGGAAGTGCCACGTTAGTTTTATTTTATATCATTCCTTGATTCCATGTTGTTAATATAATGAAAACTCTTTTTCCCATCCCAATGTTATGTTTTTTATTTAATTTTGTAATATCTATGCATTTGATTATTTTGAAACTAATGTACTTGATCCTAGTTAGTATAGTTAAGAGTTAGTTATTTTAACTTCCTACTTTGCAACCTTCTTTCTTCTTGTGTGTAGGTTGATAAAGGAAATATTTGGAGCGAAAGATTGGAATAAGGATTTGCGCAAGGGATATTCTTCAAACATAATGATTCAGGTTAAGCATCTTTCTGCTCATTAATGGTTGGTTAGTTACATTCTCTTATCTGCTTCTTTGGGATACAATTGGTTCTTGGGGTGCACACTCTGTGTGATCTTATAGCCCATATCATAGAGGATTTATCCCTGAAACAACAAAGAATCATTTTTTAGGATATTCATCATAGCATTATACCATGGTTTCTCCTTGTATCTTGCCCTCTTTCACTAATTGGCAACCAATGTAAAGAGTGGCTTATAGGTTATTCCAATAATTTGAAAAATAAACAATCCATGAAATTTTTTATGTGCAATTGTGTGACTGAAACATTGTGGAGATTTAGGCCTTTCCATCTTGTCTTTCCCTATAGTTCTATATTCAATATGTCATTCTTGACATTAACAACCCTAATAAATAGTTTTCCCTAATTCTAAGGGAAGAAATTTTGAAGGGCATACACGATTTTCCATAATTTTAATGGAAACGACAATGGTAGGTTTAACCCAACAATTTTCCCAACCTTACATCAAGAATCTAAGACCAGATAGAGGTTCAACCATAATAAGGTTTTAATCGAGGTTTAATCAATTATCAATTTTTGTGTCATCATTGTCAAACATGTGGTCCCCTACATACATTATCGTTCTCACCTTCATCTAGGTGGACGCAGTCATGCAAGTGGGATGAAGTGTAGGCTGACAAGGAATGTTTTTTCTTTTTTTTTGTCTGTGTAGAACATGGGAAATTGCAGGTGTGTTGGAGAAGGCAAAATGCTCATGTATTGACACTTCGTTTATTAAAATAGACAACCTTGGAAAGTTATTTCTACTTTGGATTGTCGACATCCATTGCATGTGACCATGATCGTAAGTTCATTAGGAACATTTGGAAATCCACAAAGTAGTTCTACAAGTTAATGATCCATAGACACAAGTTTATTGTTTTTATGATTAGGCCATAGGATGAGCACATGACTGTGATGCAAGTGCAAATATTCTGAATTGTTCAACGTTGATAATAGAGATATATTAACACATTTATAGAGAAGTACACTTGTGTTCAAGGACCCTAATTATGAAGTTCATCTACACTATTAGATGTGATATTTAGTTGATCTAACCCTTGGTACATCAATTCCTAATGACTTCCTTTATTGTAGTTCTTTGCTTGAGAATAGTGAAATCATGAGTAAAATTCAAAATCTCTTGGATAAAAGAGACAAAAGGTTGACTTTGTCAATATGTAACAATATGATTATACTTTATAATCAATGGTTTGTTGCACATGTGCATTGATTATAAAGTATTGAAAAAAATCATGATCAAGAATTAGTATTCACTATATACACAAGTCCTTAAGACTTGAATTGTAAGACATCAATACTATCATGTAGGAAAATGGGCAAATGTTTTCAAAGTCCAGAAGGAGATAATAGATATTGTGCTCAAAATCAATATGGGAGAAAACCCTTCAATATGCAACATTGACTTTGATAGGGTTCTTTTTTTCTAGGAAAATAAGGGATATGACCCTTACGAAATTGATATATTAAAATTCAAAAAACAAGTTGGGTTATGCTTTGAGTTTCTTCCTTGTATCCACAGGATATATTACCTTCTTATTAAAATCTAGAGAATATAGGGGTGAAAGTGGTAAAGGAACGTGTTTCTATGAGAACTTGGTCCTCACTTTAAACTATTTGAAACCTAAATTTGACCCTCTATATTAGAGGAAAACTTACCTAGCCATTTTATGGGTTAAACTACCCTATTTACCTCTCAAGCTTTGGAATGAAGATATATTTAAAGATATTGTGAATATGTTGGGAAAGTTCATCACTATTTATCATGAAAGTGGAATCAATTAAGGAAACATTCCAATGTTGACTAGAGAAGAAAAAAACTAGGAAGAATCATCACTCTCTTTCAATGTTTATTTTGTGTGTTATCTAGTTGGCGAGGAACGCTTCTCTTTTCCAAGAGAATGCATTTACTTCATAATGTATTCTCTATATACTACAAGGTTATTGTTTGTAACAAAAACAGGTCACACTCAGTAAATGGACCTTATCTCTATGAATGGATTGACACCATTGATTACCAATGAAAGATTAACATTACAAGGTTCTTCTTTAAAAACTATCCATCTTTCCTCATTGTCCCTAAATGCGGTACCATCTGGATGAATTCACATAACACCATATTCACTAATATTCCATGCATGGTAATCCATAAATTTTGTTATGTTTTTTCACTTGAACAATAGTTGGAAACATTGAATTATGGGAATATGATGAAGAACTTGGAGGGCACGTTATTTGTTACTTGATTGTTTTGATATATACTAATTCCACATTGACAACATTCCAATTTTATTTCATGGTGTTCATAATATATAATATTATCATTGGGACATGCACCAATGCCTTCACAATCCATCCCTAAATATTTCATAGCAAGAGAGAATTATTTGTATGTGTGAAGTAAATTATTTGATTATGGTAGGAGAATATCACCTAACAATATACAACGTTAAAAAATCAATTATTGTATTGAATATTCATCAATATTGTATCCTTTATATAACTAACACTAAAAACATAAAGAAAAAACGGTATTCATGTATGAAGAATTATATTGCATACCTTATGATTTGTGTGAGACAGGTGTTTGGAAAACCATTCAATACTTTCAAGTTCACCAACAATAAAATCGTAGAGAAAATATTTTTACTTAAGCCTTCATATAAAGGTTTTCACTTATTATCAATCAGAGGCACATTATGAACATGGCCATCAAATCTATCATCCATTGAAGATAAGGTGTCATGGATCAATCTATTTATTCCATCATTCTCAATTATATTAGTATCATCATTTTCCTTGGATATAGGATTAACTTCATGATTTCCATGATCTCCATCAACTTGTTCACCTATATTTCTACTACAATTTGTCACATCCTCATCCTCTAATTCAATCCTAGGACTCTTTGTCTTTGTAATTACAAACAATAAAATATTTTTAGTATATATATCAAATATTGAAACAATAAAAATATTTTAGACGATAATAAAAATTAATCATGTAATGAATAACTTGCCAATGGAAGAAATCCATGCCCCCCTTCAAAGTGCCCATAATCCCAACAATTTGTTTTAGCTAAGTACTTTAAAATTATTCTTGTTTTCAATCCCTTCCACTTTTTGCAAGGGCTCTGACATTTATCGTCTCCAATTTTCTCCCTTAACTTAGCAACAATCCTCAAACCTTTATCTTTTGATATAATTGACATTGTTAACTATATTTACAATGGCATTGGCTAAATCACTATAGTAGCACAATATAAATATATATTCAAAGAATTCATATTATGTTTTCAAATTTTTTAACTGGAGATAATTTTGAATATGTAGAGAATACAAACTTAATCTATCGGGGAAAAATCAATGTTGAAAGTAGATAGAAAAACTTTCATTACAATTGTTGAAACCATGAAAACATCTATTATATACATAGAGAATATCATAAAATTGTCACCTTATATATTTAGGCTTAAATATAATTTATATATACGTTGGAATTCCAACGAAATTTGACTATGTTAACTGTAACAACTATAATTTTTATTGACCATGTCAAAGGATTGTAATGTTCAAATAATTTTCTGGGTATTTATCATCAAAATTCTGACATCTTAGCGGAAATACCTTATTATTATTGTAATTTGAATGTGCGTTAGGGGAAATAAGTAAAATAAATTGTATATTTTTCAATAATTTCAAAAAATTCTGACAACACAAACCATTTCCACTATCATTGTCGAGAAAAATGTTGGAATTTGCACCCAAATGTAGTAGTGTTCTAAAAACATTTAAAAAAAACTTCAAAAACCAAAAAGGGGAAGGAAATTAAATTATTCATATTATCACCATCTGTTGTATCATACTACACCACTTCAATAGTTTAGTTAGTTGTTAGTATCACCTTTATTTAGATAAGTAGTACTATGCCAACTTGTCATGTCCATTTGCAAGTCTCGTTGGGTCTTGAGCCTTTCTCTCACCATATTGTAGACTTTACATGATGGCCCTTCAATATCACTTATCCCTTTCCTTTGAGTTTGATCCTTGAACATTAAGTCACACTCATACCCTCAATATGGATTTATTTCTCGACTTTCTAGCATGCCCTCAACATTACTCTCCTCATAGTCTCCACATTGATATCTGGTCGAGTTATCTTTTTTAGAGCTAATGGTCACTACCAAGGTCAACTATAATTTATTATCCATTCAATTTAGGTCTTGAGTCTCATACCCTCGTTGTATTATGTCAAGTCAAAATATTTACATCTATCAATGTTTGTCATACCTTACATTGGTTTACGGGGAGTCACCATTTATGTTTCTCTAGTGGATCTGCCCCTATCGATCACAACACCTTTTGTCTACGTGTTTTATTTGGATGCCTTCTACCTTATTTACCATTTTCATCATTATCATTTTGTAAAAAATAGTCACTGACAAACCTATGTAAGAGAATCAATGCTAACATATTTTTAAGAAAACATGATGTGATGATGATGATTAACATCCATTGAGACTAGAATTGGTCTGTCAGACCTTAAGAAAGGTAAGGCATTACTTATATTTCTTTAGAATTTTATTTATGTGCTAGAAAAGCATTAGGATAAGCATTCCAAGATCTCCATAGTTTTTATGACTTAGGATCTTAGAAAGGTCGGTATTGTGATATATATTTTGAAATTGTGATCTAATTTGAGTATATGTAAGGCACTATAGGAGAAAGTGCTTTCCATATTCAACCTTCTTAGTCTCACAAAGATGACATATTATCATGTCCCACGATGTTTTGGGAATTTTCCAACACCCAATTTTGCTATGTATCTAATGGGAGTTTGTTCGTATCTTAGGAACATTGATTTTCTTCTTTGCACTAGTCAAAACTTAGAGATACTTTTGATCTTCTATATTAGCGTTGACCACCTCCTTTTCGTATATTAATTTCCTTTTATCCTCTATTTCTTTATCACACCACATATTCTCCTTAAATTTAGATGTAATAATACTTATATTATTGTTATTATGCAGAATGACATCTTCATGTATTCCCCAATTATTTATCCAAGACTTGACATCTTTATTCCATCCCCACTTAATCCACTGGTGGTTTTCACTAGAGTTTGAAGCAATTTTGGGGAGCCTCTTGTCATCCATGTTGTTTATATTGTTCTTGTACATTAAGTACCTAATCATGGTAGTGCTCTCAATGGGGGAAAGGCTTTCTTCTATGAGGAGGATAGCATAGGGTGTATTGCCTTTAATTTTGAGATGATAAGTTATAAAATTCTTTTGGATATGTTCTATCTTTCTCCAAGAACCTCTAGATATACTGGATCCCCAAACTTCACATCCATATAAGATAATAGGAGTGACAAGAGTATCAAAGAGGATTTTTTTCTTATCCCACAACCAAAGGCCCGCTAATTTACACATGTTTTCAAGCCCATAATAAGTTTTCCACCCTCCATTTATCCTTTTCTCAATGTTATAGTTTTAGTTGAAATTGTGATGAGTATCCATTCCAATATATTTTTACAAAGGTAATTCCTCCAAGTTATTTTTTTCATCTAAGAAAGTATCGTAGGTGATATTTTTGGATTTGATTATCATAACCTTTGTTTACCCATTCTACAAAGAATTCCTTGAGGGTTCTTAGTTTATTACTAAGGTCGTAAGGATTCCTCTCCATAAGAACAACATTATCAGCATAAAGAAGAAGGATGGTGATTATAATAGTGAGAGTTGGGCCAACACAACCAACATCTTCTAGACAATATTCTAACTTATCAATGTATATGTTGAAGAGGGTACAGGATAGGGGAAAACCTTTCTTGACTCATATATTATGATTATTTTTTTCCGACCATCTCTTAGTGTTCCTAAAATTTCCAATAACACTCTCATATAACCTTACTCTCATCAAATTAAACAATGACACACATACACATTAATAAGACATTTACACTAGAAACCATTAACTAGGGAAACCAACAAGATCAGAGTCTCATATCTTTTTCATTATATTATAAAATAGTCCACAATATGATATTTAGGTATCACATGGCATCACTAAACACTTATCCACCAAGAAACATTAGATTGCAATAGTAAAAAACCACGGGCTGAAAATCACCAAAAATAGACTGAAAATTACAATACCTAACTCCCCCCACCCTTTTAGTGCCTTAATGCACTATCTACCTACAAAGAATACAACACACAACCAACATGGGTTACCTTGTATGCAACAATGGATGTCCATAATTTGATCCCTCATTGTGTGGTTCCTTCTAGTGTTCAAATTTAACACATTCATTCATACCATGTTGGTTGTTACTAGTAGGTTAGTGACAAAAGAAACATTCATTTTTAGATGTATCTTTCCTTGTATTTATTAGTACCATCTTATAGCATTATGGTCCTATAGTATACTTGACTTGAATATTTCTCATTTCACCTCACCATTTTGTGTCTTGCAAGTAGCATGCTCTCTCTCTCTCTCTCTCTCTCTCTAGAAGGGGTTCCCCTCAATAAGACTCTTTCTTTCTTAGCACTAGCACACAAAAATGTGATGTATTTTGGCTATATGATCTTCTCTTAAGATCACACATTAGGGGTCACTTATTATCACATCAATTTCATTTTATTAAGCAACTAAAGCGATTTAATCGAATACATTTTATACCAACTTTAAACACCAGAATGAAGCACAATACTATAGAGAAAGACCTAGTTATCCATGGAATATTGAACTCAAACCAAAAATTTATCCAAAAAGAGAGCTACATGGGTACTCAATTTAGGTGCCACGTGAAATATGAAAATAATACTTTGATACCAACACAATTCTTTTTTTCCCAACAACGCATCATATTTCACTGCCCATTAATTGCCACAATTGTGCCATGCAGAGTTTTAGTCATGGAATTCCTAGTTTATCCCGACTATAATAATCATGGAAGATTCCTTGAGTCATTCCAAGTGACCTAGGATAATATTTGGCTAAATTCTCCATTTCCTCATGTAGGAAATCTTATTAATGAAGGATTCCTCCATGAAATCAAACATGTTCAATGGGATTGGCTATGATACAAATTTTGAACCAAAGATTGTAAGCTTGTTTACTCAAATTGATTTCATTGTGCTTCATGAGTGATTGTGTTGCTCAAATTTCCCCTCCATTTCCCATTGCATAAAGGGAAAATCCAGTCTGGGGTGTGAGTCCTAAACAAAGGAGAGGCACCACAAAGTGAAATTGCTTAGGGTAGACCCCTCATGGAAGATGACCATGGGAAAAGTAGTGAAAAGGAGGTGATTGGTCATAAATGAGTTGGAATAATTGAGGAGGATGGTAGTGAAGTAAAACATCTAGTTCATGGTAATCGGGTAGCTTTGGAACCTGGAATATCATGTTAGTGATGGGAGCAATGTAAGTTATGGTATATGAAATGCATGCACAATGTTTGGAAAGAGGTATGTTGTGCATTTTTATGGTTGATGGGAATCTAAGTTTCCTTGTCACTTGAGGATACATATGGCTATGGTCAAAATTGCATCCAATTTCATTAAATTTGGACTTATTTCTAGTCTAAATTGGATTTTTAATAAGATTAATACACATTTCCATAAGGTTTGGTATTATAAGATAAAAGTTAGCTCAAATGGGTATTTTTTTATAATACCAAACCTCATGTCAATGTGACTTAAACATATTAAAAATCCAATTTCGGTTAAAAATAAGTTCCTATTTAATGAAATTGGAGAAAGTTTTTCTTGAAAACGATGTGAATGGGCCATGTAATACTCAAAGTGGTGGCATGTGATATGTTGAGAACTAGAGATGTTAAAATTGTGAAAAGGGTGACTAGGAGACATTTTATTGTGCAAAACAAATCTTGGAGTATGGGTATTGTTGGCATTGTCGTCATTTAGAACATGGTTAGGTTGTTAGATCTATTGAACGATGTAAAAATAACGGTTATAAAAAATGTCTTGAAGTCATAAATTAACAAGCATATTGAGCTTAGCTAAATCAATATGTGAATGTAGTTGTTTTGTTAGAATTCACAAACCTAACAAATGATAGGGGGAGTATGGACATCCAAGACAAAGATTGAACCAAGATACCGAAGATGCCAACAAAGACAACAAGTATGTGCATGACTATTGGAAACACATGTAGGTAGAAGAATTTGGTTATGTGTATCATTATCTCTTATTGATATTTGTAACCCTGCATGGAAACACTTGTTAATGTAAATCATTCCCAAGTCTTCTTGATATCATGTTTTGTCATTGAAAGAAAAATACAACTACATGTTTTGTCTCCCTTGATTGTTCCTTTTTGAGAGGTTGTTATTCACTACGAGGTTGATGTTAAGCCCTAGAGTACAACATGTTCCCAATCAGTGTATGTGGTACAACTAATGTTCAACCCAAAGGCACAAGTGGTTCCTAGTAGGTATGTTGTTCAAGATGACAATTCTATAAGTGAACCTTAAGGAAGGAGCATGGACACTTTGGTTGAGAGATGGAAGTGAGTTTCTTGGGTGTATAACCATTGGTTGGTTATCATGCTAGAGAAAGATACATTGAAGTTGCATTGTTCTCTCTAGGGAAGCCAAGTGTTGATGGAAAATAATTGTCAGTTGGAATGATGAGATTGAAACAAGTGCACAATGATGTTGTTCTAGATGCAATAGATATTTTTGGAGTTTGGTTGAAAACAATGACGAGGATAGTTCTGATGGTAGTGTCATAGATTGTCTGATGATGAGAAACAAGGTAAAGTTTTTTTTTTTGTTTGTAGTAAGTCTAGGATGGTATGTGTAGATCATATGTATTGGTCCTTGAAATTGTTGAGCTTGTATGTCGCCTAGAGTCTATACTTGGGAGTCTCGTAATGGCACCTAGGTGATATTATAAAATCTTGTGCATGGTCCTTCCATGAGATGGAGTATATAAATAATATGTACTTATATTTATGTAAGTAACATGTAAAAGACATATCAATGTAATCCCTAGGTATGCATGCATACCCCTTTTCCATGCATCCTTGATAATTTGTGTAACTTGTTCAGTGTAGTGGAAAAAATCTATTATGGAGTTCTTAACATTTGGAGTGGGTTGTGTGTCGATTGAATTCTTTGTGAGTGGACCGTGTTGGTTGTAGACTCTAGGAGGTATGGTAGGCCTAGAACCTTGAATTTTTTTGTACATTTAGGGGGATGAAGTTGAATGAACCATGTACACGAGGGAAATTTTACTAGACTTACAGTTGCAATGGCTAGGTACCCATGTATTTTGGTGGGTTATTTTACTTTTATATGGACGTTGGAAGTTTGATGATGTTTGCATTATCAAGGTATGAGATGCAAGTGCTAGGTTGGACCATATATAGATTGTGTTGATTAGTAGTGTCTTCGATTCATGGTGGAGCATTTGACGCAACCCACTAGTGAATGATGATGATGAAAGTTTGTCTTGATAGAGATTAAAATAAGTATTTGTTAAGAGTGGGTGTTATAATTATTAACTCCTACTTGTCTTATAGAATAATGTGTGATCATATGAAAAGGTTGTGGTTTTTTATTGCATTGGTCATAGTATGTATAGTTCTTCTCTATGTGATTAATATTCTTCTAAGTTTTAGGAGGTTGTTAGATATAGTTGGATGTGAAATATTTTGTCCAACTAGTTTAGTTCCTAAGTTAATGTGTGGTTGAGATATTCTCTCAAATAGTCATTAGCGTGATAAGGTAGTTTCTATCTTGACACAAACCTTCATGTATCGATATGTGTACTATTACATTTTTTAATATATCAATCACACAATTTCAATAGTGATGTGTGGAAATCGTCTCTATTCTCTTTTTTGTAAACATTTCCACAAGTTATGCAATGGTTATATATTACAATTACATTATGGTAAAATATCTCATATATTAATAATTTTATTATTTCTATTCAATGTGTTGTGTCTTCCATCCTTCATGATTTTATATAACATGGACCTCTAACCCAAAATAGCTTTTGTTTTGCAATTTTGTTGAATAGTGCCTTATGGTTGTCTAAAATAGGACTGCCACTTGGATTGATATAGTTTATGTTACTATGCACATTTGAACATGGTATAAGTGATTATTAGTGGTTAAAAGAATAATGGAAATAATCATAATCAAAGAGTAATCAACAAGGGTTCCAAAAAGATTAAATAAGGGATAATTGGGAAATAATCAAGGAAAATTGGCAAGCATTAAATAATACAAAAAAAAAGTTTTTTCAATTTTTTTTAAAATATGAGCCATCAACAACATCAAATAATCATATTGCCACATAAATATGACAAACACACTAATATATAAGATGTATAGGATGTCAAATAATACATCAATTTAGTCAATATCAAATCCTGATAGTTATCCAGTAAAGGACACAAAACTGATTAACCAATACAAAATGGCATAAAAAATATATAAATGTATCTCATGATGATCAATGATATACACATATCAATCTAGCAGCTAGCTATTCATTCTTTCATCGCCTTTTATGGGAAAAGGTAAGGGTTGATCTACCACAAGAACTAAAAGACCCTATGACATTAGTGTGACATCCACAGTAGGTGCCCAAGTACGAATTTGTATATAGGTTGGTGATGAATTTATGTCCTCTGTCCCAATGCCCTCTTACTAGATCAATTCCCCCCCCTGCCCCCTTCCAATAAGGGTGGGCCATCTAGATCATCTCATGCTCTATGCTCGTTCTCAAAGTTCTCTTCTATCTCTAACCCCAAAGGTGCCTAATCCATAACATGATTCTTAGACTCCATCTTCCACTCAATCAAGGAGTCAATGTTTTCCAAGGAAATGGCATCCACGTCAAGGGCGTGCTCACACTACGTCACCCACAGTGAGATATTGTAGTGGACATAAACCAAATCAACGAGTCATTAATACTCTACCATGTAAGAGGGTAATAATAAATCTAATGAGTCTTGACTCTTAAGGGTCATAACAAAAGTTAGAGGGTCATATATTACAAAAATTGTAATTGCTAACATATTTCCCCTTTTTGTGTGTATTTTTTCAAATACACTCCAACTACGCTCACAATCCCAAGTGCTACAAGTTTGTTTAAGCACTCAAACCACAAATTTCCATAAATTTGATGCATTTCCACCATTATTTCTCCACTAGACATATACAACAAATAAGGAAAAAGAGAAAAGACTCATATTACATTTTAATCCAGTAAAA
>ML794814.1:0-15235 GCA_009831015.1 Picea engelmannii | reverse complement strand
AAAGGAATTGGTGAACATAGTACTCAATGGTCTTCCCAAGACATGGGATGCATTTGCCGCAAGCATGAACACAAGGAAGGAGTACCCGACATTTGAAGAACTTTGGACTTGTTGTGCTCAAGAAGAATCAAGGATCAATAGAGAAACCCCAAAAGAAGTACGATGATCAAGCCTTCATAGCAAGATTCAAGAACTTCAGGAACAAAAGGAAGTTTGGTTCAAGGAGGAAGCCAAACCAAGAGAAAGACATTTCAAAAGTATAATGCTTCAGCTGTCAAAAGTACGATCACTACAAGAATCAGTGTCCCGAGCTAAAGAAAAGGAAGGAGAAACATGAAGCATCGATTGCCGAAGAAAAGGAACCTACAAAGAAGACTAAGTAGGATGGAAGAGACTTCTTCTTCTAAAAAGGTAAAAACACTCTTCTTATTCCTTGTACATTTCTTGTTTGCATCGTCTCTGTACATATCTTGTATATCTATCTCTTGGAAGATAATGTGTTCCAAGAAGAACTATACCTATGGAAGAACAAACAAGATAAAAAGAGTTATCATTAGATAATACACATGAAAGAATGAAATACAAATCATGTGGAAGCCATTGCAAGATAAGACGAATCAATCATGAAGAAACTTAGTAGAAGCAAAGACAGAAAGAAGTCAGCAATTGGAAAAAGACTTATGACTTTTTGTAGAAGACAACAAGACGGAAGCGTGGACTCTGTTAGACAAGAAAGCCAATTATATATTACAAAAGACAATAAGGATGCAGATGGACGTATGGACTCTGTCAGACGGAGGGAGCCGGTTATATGCACTCTTACATAAAGAAAGGGTTAGGAGGGAGCTAATCCTATGATCCATTGAAGATGATAATATATATATATCCATGGTAGTAGCAATAAAAGTCAGTACGTGTTCAGTTCAACCGCAGAAGAAGACTTATTCAAAGAAAAGCCTTAAAGTATTCATGGTTGTTCATCCAGATCCGTGATCCTATGATGAAAAGAAAAAGTGGAATCTCTAGGGCATGGAATCTATAAGAAACTCCATGGATCCAAGAGCTAAATAAAAGCATGAAGAAGAACATGAGGATTCCAAGAGAAACCAGAACAAACTAGTCATTGTATTAAGAATCAAAAGATTACCAACCTGATATGAACTCAATAAAAGCAATCAAGCAGAAGAACTTGAAGTTGTGATGAAGAACAATGTATAGAAGACTTATGAATAAAATCATTACGAGATCTAGAACCAGAAGTTCTCCCAAATGGAGGGAGAAGACTATGATGAATACTTGTTCCAGTACTCCAGACATATCACTGCATGAGTCATTATATCATCCACAACATCCATGAGTCGGAGTTCTACATTAGATGAATGCAAAGAATGTTCTCCAGAGAAAGTGAATAAAGAGCAGATGAAAAGCAATCTCAAGACTTTGAGGCATACCAGGAAGAGACTCCTGTATGCAGATAAGAAGAAGATAACTTGGTGGAGAACCTCCAGTGCACAACAAAAGCGTGGTGAAGATTTCCTATAACATCAAGATGACTACTTAGTAGATCAGATCTCATGATGACAGAAGAAGTGCCACATAGATATGTTCCAGTTTTTCCAACTATGATATACTCTATTGTTCAGATCTACATGAATCCTTCATAGTGTTCCAGACTAAAGTACATTTGAAATAAAGCATTACATTATCCATAATGAAGTCCAGAAAGGAGAAAATGATTCTCCAATACATATCTCCACAGATGAGCAGATAAGCAGACATTTTGGTAAAGCTTCTATCCAAGATGAAAGAGTTTGTGTACTCAAGCTAAAGCTTGTGGAAACAACTTCCTTCTTATTGAAAAAGGAAGAAATGACTCTCCAAGTTAGGAGGGAGCACTGAAAACATTCATCTTTAAATTTGAAAAATAGTCCATCTTGGACAGATGCTTTCCTGTTCGGAAAGTGGATTGAGACTTCTGACGGACAGTCACTTTCCATTGTGGTTAATATGGGAAGTAGTCTGATTGCTGATGTATCATAGACAACGACTTCCCATTGTGGTTAACATGGGGAGTGGTCTAGGGCAGTATCTCTTCTTGAGGGTTACTCAAGAAGACTGGCCCGCCTCGCTGGACAACGATTTCTCATTGTGGTTAACATGAGGAATGGTCTATTTTGGAGGTTGATGCAGGACAATCTTTTCCTCTTGTGGTTAATGGAGGAAATGGTCCGGACAGACATTCCATAGGTTTTATACATTCTCTCCAGGGTGCACTTTGATTAGTGTAGGAGGAATGGCCCAGGGTGGGGAATGGTCCAGGCTCAACAATCAGGGACAAACATTCCTTAGGGTTATACATTCTCTCCAGGGTGCACTTTGATTAGTGTAGGAGGAATGGCACAGGGTGGGGAATGGTCTAGGACAGATATTCCTTAGGGTTTATACATTCTCTCCAGGGCACACTTTGATTAGTGTAGGAGGAATGGCTCAGGGTGAGGAATGGTCCAGACTCAGACATTCCTTAGGGTTTATACATTTTTTCCAGGGTGCACTTTGATTAATGTAGGAATAATGGCCCAGGGTGAGGAATGGTCCATGCTCATAAATCAGAAACAATCCTTCTTCCTTGTTTGAGAAGAATAGGGCAGATAGCCCATTGTTGATGAGGGTAGATATTCTTTCAAATCTCACAAACGTGAGTGAAAGATTGGCCTAGATGATTCAGTTTATTTTTAACAATATTTTCTGTGTGGGATGGTATCAAATAATTGTTATGGAGACTACCTGTCTCGAGACAATAGAGATATACTACTGTGGTGGATATGTTCCACTATTTTGAGACATATATTCTTTCAGAGCTCACAGATGTGAGTGAAAGATTGGCCCAGACAAATCAGTTTATATCATAACATTGTTTCTATGCAGGTTGCTATCAGAGGTTTGTTATGAAGACCGTATGACAGTAGATGAAGACTACTATGGTGGATATGTTCCACTGTTCGTGATTATACGTTGTTGATCAAGTACTTGTGTGTTACTTGGTGTGGTAGTGAACCACTAGATTGTAGTTATGTACTACTATGGATAGACACAGTTGTGTTCTATTTCTGTTCTAACTACCTTGAAGACTATCAACAATTTATTGAAAAATAATCACCATCCAGACGAATGATGAACAAAGATTTTTCCAGACGAAAATTGGTTCAGATCATTTACTCCTCTAGATTATAAGAGTGGCTCTTGTATCACTCTATGGTGTGAGTGACTTATCCGACATCATGTCTAATTACTCAAATGAAGTATGGTTCCGAGAGATGATGCAGCTGATGGTGATAGTGATGCTCATGATCTAGTCATGAAATAGTCTAGACGACTATATTGATGCTACCGGGTAAATGGTATGTTTTTGTGCTCAAGTCCATTACCTGTAATACCTCCCTAGCTAGGAGGGAGTGTTAATATTATGGTAGTTGCGGGAGGTATTTACCTCCATGTGTGAACCTGACGAGAATAGAAGACTCTAGAAAGCAAGAGAAAACCCTAATGAGTTGGCTAATAACCCTAGAAGTCTTGTCGGCTCAAGAAGATAATTTATATTAGGTTATTAGCCTCCAAAAGAAGAAGTTGGCCATAAATAATAATAATATACTGAACAAACACATATCTAGAAGGAGAAGTCGGCCCTAGCAAATCTGGCAGAACCAGTATAAATATAGGGTGTCAGTTCTCATTTGACAACATCTTAGAATTGCAATTCCCAGTTTGGTGCACACTGCAGTTCCCAGTTTGGTGTGCACATGTGGAGGAGAGCTGCAGGTGCAACTGCAACAGCAACAAGTTTTCAGTATTGGCTTGAATATCTCTTGGCTAGGGTTTGGACTATCTGATCATCTTTATGTGATGCACTATCCTTGGGGAAAGGTGCACTACCCTTTGTTTGGCTATCTATCCTAGGGTTTGCTTCCGGAGTAATTCTCAGTCAAGGTTAAGGTGCTCGAAGCGTGGCTTCGGCCTATGGTTGGGTGACGAGGGTATCGTCAATGGTAAAACGAGCACACCATCTTCTATATTCTAACACCTTGTTCAATAGTCGTCGATTTAGTTTGTGGATCAATCTCATCCCTTGATCTAATTTTTCCCTTTTTAGTCCCACATGCATTGTGGTGGGTGAAACATATAGAGTTTATAATGAATGTGTCTCATATATCATTCATGTGAAATAAAGGATCTTATGGAGGTCTTAGTTGAACTCTTGTGCCTTAGAAAATTTCATGACTTAGTAATATTTTGGTCGCCCAGTGAACCTGTGAATGTCTAACATGTCACGTCCAATCACCACCCAGTCACCTACCGTGTCACTATCCAGTCATCTATGTTTGTCCACGTGTCACCCGTGGGTAGGTCCACATCATTGTCATGCATCATCAGGGATGTGTCCACCACCTCATTGTCACATGCCCACATATAATTGGTCTTGGATGCCATGTGTCATTGGGAGGTGTGCCCAAAAATAAAGGGAAATAACTTAGGATCTTGGCTTCCATGTGTCATTAGGAGGTGTGCCCAAAAATAAAGGGAAATAACTTAAAATAAGAATGGTTATTGGAAATAATATTAAAATAAATGAAATGTTTGCAATGAAAAAGGAAAATAAGAAAGGAAAAAGAAAATAAGATAGGGAAATAGAAAATGGAAAATGAGAAGAAAAAGGAAATGGGAAAAAGAAAATGAAATAATGGAAATTGAAAATGAAATAATGGAAAAGATATAGAAAATGGAAAAAGAAAAAAGAAAATAAGAAAATAAGAAAGGGAAATGGAAAATTATGAAATGAAAATGGAAAAGGGCTTAGTATAGAAACTATGGAATACATTAAGTATGAAAATGGTGTGGAAGATTGGAAAAATGTCTAAGTATGGACAGTGGAGTAAGAAGAGACAGTAAGAAAGGAGATTGGAAAAATGTTTAAGTATGGAGAGTAGTGAGGAAGGAGAGTAGAGTGGAAAGAGAAAAATGACTAAGTATGAGATGAGAAGGGAAGGGGTAAGAGGGGAAGTTGTAAACATGGCTAAATATGGAGATGGAGAGGAGATGGAAAGAGTTGGAGGAGGTGAAAGGAGGGGAAATGTAAAGATAAAAAAAAAAAAGAGGGGAAAAGGGGCACAATACTTGGAAAAAATTCTTCATCAATTCTTCAAAGTTTTTCTTTCAATCTCTTTGTTGGGATGTTGGACAAAATTATGAGTATCTTGGGCATACAAACTCGAATTTTGATTCCGTAAAATACATGACAAATGTGAGATTGAGGGCTACACCATGAACTGATGAGCACACACAAATTCCTCCTTCTTATACACTTTTTTATTATTATTCCAAAGAGTGAAAAATTAAAGTGATCGAAAATTTTGATCAACAATGGTGAGGTTATGGAAGGGTTCCATAAATGTCTTCATAGTATAGTCCCCCTTGCAAATGACTGCATAATCATTAATAGAGAGATGGAGTTATATAGGAATTTCTCTAGATTATTTGTCTTTGACACTAATGTCCAAGAAATGAATAATGCCAAGTAAGCAATTTTAACTTTGAATTTTAGTTAGAGATTTTATTTCTTTCACCACTTTTGTTTGCATTTTACTGGATTAAAATGTAATATGAGTCTTTTCTCTTTTTCCTTATTTGTTGTATATGTCTAGTGGAGAAATAATGGTGGAAATGCATCAAATTTATGGAAATTTGTGGTTTGAGTGCTTAAACAAACTTGTAGCACTTGGGATTGTGAGCGTAGTTGGAGTGTATTTGAAAAAATACACACAAAAAGGGGAAATATGTTAGCAATTACAATTTTTGTAATATATGACCCTCTAACTTTTGTTATGACCCTTAAGAGTCAAGACTCATTAGATTTATTATTACCCTCTTACATGGTAGAGTATTAATGACTCGTTGATTTGGTTTATGTCCACTACAATATCTCACTGTGGGTGACGTAGTGTGAGCACGCCCTTGACGTGGATGCCATTTCCTTGGAAAACATTGACTCCTTGATTGAGTGGAAGATGGAGTCTAAGAATCATGTTATGGATTAGGCACCTTTGGGGTTAGAGATAGAAGAGAACTTTGAGAACGAGCATAGAGCATGAGATGATCTAGATGGCCCACCCTTATTGGAAGGGGGCAGGGGGGGGAATTGATCTAGTAAGAGGGCATTGGGACAGAGGACATAAATTCATCACCAACCTATATACAAATTCGTACTTGGGCACCTACTGTGGATGTCACACTAATGTCATAGGGTCTTTTAGTTCTTGTGGTAGATCAACCCTTACCTTTTCCCATAAAAGGCGATGAAAGAATGAATAGCTAGCTGCTAGATTGATATGTGTATATCATTGATCATCATGAGATACATTTATATATTTTTTATGCCATTTTGTATTGGTTAATCAGTTTTGTGTCCTTTACTGGATAACTATCAGGATTTGATATTGACTAAATTGATGTATTATTTGACATCCTATACATCTTATATATTAGTGTGTTTGTCATATTTATGTGGCAATATGATTATTTGATGTTGTTGATGGCTCATATTTTAAAAAAAATTGAAAAAACTTTTTTTTTGTATTATTTAATGCTTGCCAATTTTCCTTGATTATTTCCCAATTATCCCTTATTTAATCTTTTTGGAACCCTTGTTGATTACTCTTTGATTATGATTATTTCCATTATTCTTTTAACCACTAATAATCACTTATACCATGTTCAAATGTGCATAGTAACATAAACTATATCAATCCAAGTGGCAGTCCTATTTTAGACAACCATAAGGCACTATTCAACAAAATTGCAAAACAAAAGCTATTTTGGGTTAGAGGTCCATGTTATATAAAATCATGAAGGATGGAAGACACAACACATTGAATAGAAATAATAAAATTATTAATATATGAGATATTTTACCATAATGTAATTGTAATATATAACCATTGCATAACTTGTGGAAATGTTTACAAAAAAGAGAATAGAGACGATTTCCACACATCACTATTGAAATTGTGTGATTGATATATTAAAAAATGTAATAGTACACATATCGATACATGAAGGTTTGTGTCAAGATAGAAACTACCTTATCACGCTAATGACTATTTGAGAGAATATCTCAACCACACATTAACTTAGGAACTAAACTAGTTGGACAAAATATTTCACATCCAACTATATCTAACAACCTCCTAAAACTTAGAAGAATATTAATCACATAGAGAAGAACTATACATACTATGACCAATGCAATAAAAAACCACAACCTTTTCATATGATCACACATTATTCTATAAGACAAGTAGGAGTTAATAATTATAACACCCACTCTTAACAAATACTTATTTTAATCTCTATCAAGACAAACTTTCATCATCATCATTCACTAGTGGGTTGCGTCAAATGCTCCACCATGAATCGAAGACACTACTAATCAACACAATCTATATATGGTCCAACCTAGCACTTGCATCTCATACCTTGATAATGCAAACATCATCAAACTTCCAACGTCCATATAAAAGTAAAATAACCCACCAAAATACATGGGTACCTAGCCATTGCAACTGTAAGTCTAGTAAAATTTCCCTCGTGTACATGGTTCATTCAACTTCATCCCCCTAAATGTACAAAAAAATTCAAGGTTCTAGGCCTACCATACCTCCTAGAGTCTACAACCAACACGGTCCACTCACAAAGAATTCAATCGACACACAACCCACTCCAAATGTTAAGAACTCCATAATAGATTTTTTCCACTACACTGAACAAGTTACACAAATTATCAAGGATGCATGGAAAAGGGGTATGCATGCATACCTAGGGATTACATTGATATGTCTTTTACATGTTACTTACATAAATATAAGTACATATTATTTATATACTCCATCTCATGGAAGGACCATGCACAAGATTTTATAATATCACCTAGGTGCCATTACGAGACTCCCAAGTATAGACTCTAGGCGACATACAAGCTCAACAATTTCAAGGACCAATACATATGATCTACACATACCATCCTAGACTTACTACAAACAAAAAAAAAAACTTTACCTTGTTTCTCATCATCAGACAATCTATGACACTACCATCAGAACTATCCTCGTCATTGTTTTCAACCAAACTCCAAAAATATCTATTGCATCTAGAACAACATCATTGTGCACTTGTTTCAATCTCATCATTCCAACTGACAATTATTTTCCATCAACACTTGGCTTCCCTAGAGAGAACAATGCAACTTCAATGTATCTTTCTCTAGCATGATAACCAACCAATGGTTATACACCCAAGAAACTCACTTCCATCTCTCAACCAAAGTGTCCATGCTCCTTCCTTAAGGTTCACTTATAGAATTGTCATCTTGAACAACATACCTACTAGGAACCACTTGTGCCTTTGGGTTGAACATTAGTTGTACCACATACACTGATTGGGAACATGTTGTACTCTAGGGCTTAACATCAACCTCGTAGTGAATAACAACCTCTCAAAAAGGAACAATCAAGGGAGACAAAACATGTAGTTGTATTTTTCTTTCAATGACAAAACATGATATCAAGAAGACTTGGGAATGATTTACATTAACAAGTGTTTCCATGCAGGGTTACAAATATCAATAAGAGATAATGATACACATAACCAAATTCTTCTACCTACATGTGTTTCCAATAGTCATGCACATACTTGTTGTCTTTGTTGGCATCTTCGGTATCTTGGTTCAATCTTTGTCTTGGATGTCCATACTCCCCCTATCATTTGTTAGGTTTGTGAATTCTAACAAAACAACTACATTCACATATTGATTTAGCTAAGCTCAATATGCTTGTTAATTTATGACTTCAAGACATTTTTTATAACCGTTATTTTTACATCGTTCAATAGATCTAACAACCTAACCATGTTCTAAATGACGACAATGCCAACAATACCCATACTCCAAGATTTGTTTTGCACAATAAAATGTCTCCTAGTCACCCTTTTCACAATTTTAACATCTCTAGTTCTCAACATATCACATGCCACCACTTTGAGTATTACATGGCCCATTCACATCGTTTTCAAGAAAAACTTTCTCCAATTTCATTAAATAGGAACTTATTTTTAACCGAAATTGGATTTTTAATATGTTTAAGTCACATTGACATGAGGTTTGGTATTATAAAAAAATACCCATTTGAGCTAACTTTTATCTTATAATACCAAACCTTATGGAAATGTGTATTAATCTTATTAAAAATCCAATTTAGACTAGAAATAAGTCCAAATTTAATGAAATTGGATGCAATTTTGACCATAGCCATATGTATCCTCAAGTGACAAGGAAACTTAGATTCCCATCAACCATAAAAATGCACAACATACCTCTTTCCAAACATTGTGCATGCATTTCATATACCATAACTTACATTGCTCCCATCACTAACATGATATTCCAGGTTCCAAAGCTACCCGATTACCATGAACTAGATGTTTTACTTCACTACCATCCTCCTCAATTATTCCAACTCATTTATGACCAATCACCTCCTTTTCACTACTTTTCCCATGGTCATCTTCCATGAGGGGTCTACCCTAAGCAATTTCACTTTGTGGTGCCTCTCCTTTGTTTAGGACTCACACCCCAGACTGGATTTTCCCTTTATGCAATGGGAAATGGAGGGGAAATTTGAGCAACACAATCACTCATGAAGCACAATGAAATCAATTTGAGTAAACAAGCTTACAATCTTTGGTTCAAAATTTGTATCATAGCCAATCCCATTGAACATGTTTGATTTCATGGAGGAATCCTTCATTAATAAGATTTCCTACATGAGGAAATGGAGAATTTAGCCAAATATTATCCTAGGTCACTTGGAATGACTCAAGGAATCTTCCATGATTATTATAGTCGGGATAAACTAGGAATTCCATGACTAAAACTCTGCATGGCACAATTGTGGCAATTAATGGGCAGTGAAATATGATGCGTTGTTGGGAAAAAAAGAATTGTGTTGGTATCAAAGTATTATTTTCATATTTCACGTGGCACCTAAATTGAGTACCCATGTAGCTCTCTTTTTGGATAAATTTTTGGTTTGAGTTCAATATTCCATGGATAACTAGGTCTTTCTCTATAGTATTGTGCTTCATTCTGGTGTTTAAAGTTGGTATAAAATGTATTCGATTAAATCGCTTTAGTTGCTTAATAAAATGAAATTGATGTGATAATAAGTGACCCCTAATGTGTGATCTTAAGAGAAGATCATATAGCCAAAATACATCACATTTTTGTGTGCTAGTGCTAAGAAAGAAAGAGTCTTATTGAGGGGAACCCCTTCTAGAGAGAGAGAGAGAGAGAGAGAGAGCATGCTACTTGCAAGACACAAAATGGTGAGGTGAAATGAGAAATATTCAAGTCAAGTATACTATAGGACCATAATGCTATAAGATGGTACTAATAAATACAAGGAAAGATACATCTAAAAATGAATGTTTCTTTTGTCACTAACCTACTAGTAACAACCAACATGGTATGAATGAATGTGTTAAATTTGAACACTAGAAGGAACCACACAATGAGGGATCAAATTATGGACATCCATTGTTGCATACAAGGTAACCCATGTTGGTTGTGTGTTGTATTCTTTGTAGGTAGATAGTGCATTAAGGCACTAAAAGGGTGGGGGGAGTTAGGTATTGTAATTTTCAGTCTATTTTTGGTGATTTTCAGCCCGTGGTTTTTTACTATTGCAATCTAATGTTTCTTGGTGGATAAGTGTTTAGTGATGCCATGTGATACCTAAATATCATATTGTGGACTATTTTATAATATAATGAAAAAGATATGAGACTCTGATCTTGTTGGTTTCCCTAGTTAATGGTTTCTAGTGTAAATGTCTTATTAATGTGTATGTGTGTCATTGTTTAATTTGATGAGAGTAAGGTTATATGAGAGTGTTATTGGAAATTTTAGGAACACTAAGAGATGGTCGGAAAAAAATAATCATAATATATGAGTCAAGAAAGGTTTTCCCCTATCCTGTACCCTCTTCAACATATACATTGATAAGTTAGAATATTGTCTAGAAGATGTTGGTTGTGTTGGCCCAACTCTCACTATTATAATCACCATCCTTCTTCTTTATGCTGATAATGTTGTTCTTATGGAGAGGAATCCTTACGACCTTAGTAATAAACTAAGAACCCTCAAGGAATTCTTTGTAGAATGGGTAAACAAAGGTTATGATAATCAAATCCAAAAATATCACCTACGATACTTTCTTAGATGAAAAAAATAACTTGGAGGAATTACCTTTGTAAAAATATATTGGAATGGATACTCATCACAATTTCAACTAAAACTATAACATTGAGAAAAGGATAAATGGAGGGTGGAAAACTTATTATGGGCTTGAAAACATGTGTAAATTAGCGGGCCTTTGGTTGTGGGATAAGAAAAAAATCCTCTTTGATACTCTTGTCACTCCTATTATCTTATATGGATGTGAAGTTTGGGGATCCAGTATATCTAGAGGTTCTTGGAGAAAGATAGAACATATCCAAAAGAATTTTATAACTTATCATCTCAAAATTAAAGGCAATACACCCTATGCTATCCTCCTCATAGAAGAAAGCCTTTCCCCCATTGAGAGCACTACCATGATTAGGTACTTAATGTACAAGAACAATATAAACAACATGGATGACAAGAGGCTCCCCAAAATTGCTTCAAACTCTAGTGAAAACCACCAGTGGATTAAGTGGGGATGGAATAAAGATGTCAAGTCTTGGATAAATAATTGGGGAATACATGAAGATGTCATTCTGCATAATAACAATAATATAAGTATTATTACATCTAAATTTAAGGAGAATATGTGGTGTGATAAAGAAATAGAGGATAAAAGGAAATTAATATACGAAAAGGAGGTGGTCAACGCTAATATAGAAGATCAAAAGTATCTCTAAGTTTTGACTAGTGCAAAGAAGAAAATCAATGTTCCTAAGATACGAACAAACTCCCATTAGATACATAGCAAAATTGGGTGTTGGAAAATTCCCAAAACATCGTGGGACATGATAATATGTCATCTTTGTGAGACTAAGAAGGTTGAATATGGAAAGCACTTTCTCCTATAGTGCCTTACATATACTCAAATTAGATCACAATTTCAAAATATATATCACAATACCGACCTTTCTAAGATCCTAAGTCATAAAAACTATGGAGATCTTGGAATGCTTATCCTAATGCTTTTCTAGCACATAAATAAAATTCTAAAGAAATATAAGTAATGCCTTACCTTTCTTAAGGTCTGACAGACCAATTCTAGTCTCAATGGATGTTAATCATCATCATCACATCATGTTTTCTTAAAAATATGTTAGCATTGATTCTCTTACATAGGTTTGTCAGTGACTATTTTTTACAAAATGATAATGATGAAAATGGTAAATAAGGTAGAAGGCATCCAAATAAAACACGTAGACAAAAGGTGTTGTGATCGATAGGGGCAGATCCACTAGAGAAACATAAATGGTGACTCCCCGTAAACCAATGTAAGGTATGACAAACATTGATAGATGTAAATATTTTGACTTGACATAATACAACGAGGGTATGAGACTCAAGACCTAAATTGAATGGATAATAAATTATAGTTGACCTTGGTAGTGACCATTAGCTCTAAAAAAGATAACTCGACCAGATATCAATGTGGAGACTATGAGGAGAGTAATGTTGAGGGCATGCTAGAAAGTCGAGAAATAAATCCATATTGAGGGTATGAGTGTGACTTAATGTTCAAGGATCAAACTCAAAGGAAAGGGATAAGTGATATTGAAGGGCCATCATGTAAAGTCTACAATATGGTGAGAGAAAGGCTCAAGACCCAACGAGACTTGCAAATGGACATGACAAGTTGGCATAGTACTACTTATCTAAATAAAGGTGATACTAACAACTAACTAAACTATTGAAGTGGTGTAGTATGATACAACAGATGGTGATAATATGAATAATTTAATTTCCTTCCCCTTTTTGGTTTTTGAAGTTTTTTTTAAATGTTTTTAGAACACTACTACATTTGGGTGCAAATTCCAACATTTTTCTCGACAATGATAGTGGAAATGGTTTGTGTTGTCAGAATTTTTTGAAATTATTGAAAAATATACAATTTATTTTACTTATTTCCCCTAACGCACATTCAAATTACAATAATAATAAGGTATTTCCGCTAAGATGTCAGAATTTTGATGATAAATACCCAGAAAATTATTTGAACATTACAATCCTTTGACATGGTCAATAAAAATTATAGTTGTTACAGTTAACATAGTCAAATTTCGTTGGAATTCCAACGTATATATAAATTATATTTAAGCCTAAATATATAAGGTGACAATTTTATGATATTCTCTATGTATATAATAGATGTTTTCATGGTTTCAACAATTGTAATGAAAGTTTTTCTATCTACTTTCAACATTGATTTTTCCCCGATAGATTAAGTTTGTATTCTCTACATATTCAAAATTATCTCCAGTTAAAAAATTTGAAAACATAATATGAATTCTTTGAATATATATTTATATTGTGCTACTATAGTGATTTAGCCAATGCCATTGTAAATATAGTTAACAATGTCAATTATATCAAAAGATAAAGGTTTGAGGATTGTTGCTAAGTTAAGGGAGAAAATTGGAGACGATAAATGTCAGAGCCCTTGCAAAAAGTGGAAGGGATTGAAAACAAGAATAATTTTAAAGTACTTAGCTAAAACAAATTGTTGGGATTATGGGCACTTTGAAGGGGGGCATGGATTTCTTCCATTGGCAAGTTATTCATTACATGATTAATTTTTATTATCGTCTAAAATATTTTTATTGTTTCAATATTTGATATATATACTAAAAATATTTTATTGTTTGTAATTACAAAGACAAAGAGTCCTAGGATTGAATTAGAGGATGAGGATGTGACAAATTGTAGTAGAAATATAGGTGAACAAGTTGATGGAGATCATGGAAATCATGAAGTTAATCCTATATCCAAGGAAAATGATGATACTAATATAATTGAGAATGATGGAATAAATAGATTGATCCATGACACCTTATCTTCAATGGATGATAGATTTGATGGCCATGTTCATAATGTGCCTCTGATTGATAATAAGTGAAAACCTTTATATGAAGGCTTAAGTAAAAATATTTTCTCTACGATTTTATTGTTGGTGAACTTGAAAGTATTGAATGGTTTTCCAAACACCTGTCTCACACAAATCATAAGGTATGCAATATAATTCTTCATACATGAATACCGTTTTTTCTTTATGTTTTTAGTGTTAGTTATATAAAGGATACAATATTGATGAATATTCAATACAATAATTGATTTTTTAACGTTGTATATTGTTAGGTGATATTCTCCTACCATAATCAAATAATTTACTTCACACATACAAATAATTCTCTCTTGCTATGAAATATTTAGGGATGGATTGTGAAGGCATTGGTGCATGTCCCAATGATAATATTATATATTATGAACACCATGAAATAAAATTGGAATGTTGTCAATGTGGAATTAGTATATATCAAAACAATCAAGTAACAAATAACGTGCCCTCCAAGTTCTTCATCATATTCCCATAATTCAATGTTTCCAACTATTGTTCAAGTGAAAAAACATAACAAAATTTATGGATTACCATGCATGGAATATTAGTGAATATGGTGTTATGTGAATTCATCCAGATGGTACCGCATTTAGGGACAATGAGGAAAGATGGATAGTTTTTAAAGAAGAACCTTGTAATGTTAATCTTTCATTGGTAATCAATGGTGTCAATCCATTCATAGAGATAAGGTCCATTTACTGAGTGTGACCTGTTTTTGTTACAAACAATAACCTTGTAGTATATAGAGAATACATTATGAAGTAAATGCATTCTCTTGGAAAAGAGAAGCGTTCCTCGCCAACTAGATAACACACAAAATAAACATTGAAAGAGAGTGATGATTCTTCCTAGTTTTTTTCTTCTCTAGTCAACATTGGAATGTTTCCTTAATTGATTCCACTTTCATGATAAATAGTGATGAACTTTCCCAACATATTCACAATATCTTTAAATATATCTTCATTCCAAAGCTTGAGAGGTAAATAGGGTAGTTTAACCCATAAAATGGCTAGGTA
>ML794813.1:366539-381246 GCA_009831015.1 Picea engelmannii | reverse complement strand
AGCCATGTGTCTTCTCCAGGTGATACAGATCCTGAGAGAGCTGAGATTAAGACATGGTCCTTAATCATCTTCATAGGTGGTTCTTCATCTTCGACAATATGAGCATGTTGTCTATTGTGATTCCTCTTGTACTCTTCTTTTCTGACTAGGCAATTGTTCGCATTGTGTCCCATCTTATCACAATGATAGCATTGTATAGATGAGAGATCTTGTCCCTTGCATTGTCCTTTCTTCTGAAAATTTCTTGAATGAGATTCTTGATTGTTGAACTTGTTTGATGGTTGCGGTTCTCTATGAGATTCCCTTATGAAGTAGGGTTTATTCCTTCCTCCTTTTGTATGAGTAGCTAGGGCTTGATCATCATCCCTTGCTAGTAGTGCTTCACGGTTGGCTACCCTTGTCTCTTCTTGGATGCATTCTTCCCATAGGCTTTCAAACTGTAGTTTCTCCTTTCTGCTGGATACTGACTAGATGAAGGCATCCCAAGGTCTTATGAGACCATTTAGAGCAGTTAATACAAATTCGTCTTCGTCGATGGTATCTCCAATCACTTTCAACTGTTCTTTTATCTCGGAAATTCGGGAGAAGTATTCTTGAATCATTTCTCCTTTCTGCATCTTGATATTCTTCAACTGAGTTCTGAGATTCATCTTTCGATTGATGTTATTTACTTCATATAGTTTTCTTAGAGCATCAAACATTTCCTTTGGAGTTTTCTTTGACGATACATACGGGATCATGTGGTCTTTGATTGAATCTGCGATGATTCTCTGAGCCATGATTGAGTCCTTTTGATGCTTCACTTTCTCTACAACATATTCAGGTTCCTCCACTTCTTCTTTGATAAATCTTGATAGGTCATTCTCTACAAGGATCAGACCGATCCTGTACTTCCAAGCATGGAAGTTGTCTATACCTTCTAATTTCTCAACAAGCTTTGTGCTTGCAGACATCTTGTACTTTCAGCAACAAAAAATGACCAAAAATTGAAAGTGCTTGAAATCAAGTTTTGATCTTACCAGGAGGTGTGCTTGGCTGAGGTGAGTAGCCCGGTGTCTTTAGATTTGAGAAAATCCAAATTTTACCCCATCAAATCTGATCTGCAGATTTCTGGACTGGTGCTTCTGGTACTTCTGGTACTGGTTTTATGGTACTTTTGGCACTTTTGTGAAACTAGGGTTTCACTTTCTGGGAGATCCAGCCACTGAAAAGGTGCGCTCTAGGTGCCAAATTGATCCTTGGGGGAGGGCACAACTTTCTAGGGTGTTAGGGAGACGAAAATACTTGCTTTTTCAAAACCCTAATTTTGGGGTACGGTAACAGTGACGTTTTTCCTCTTGCAAATTGTGCTTTCTTCAGGTTGGCTCTAATACCATGTTAATGTTTTATGCCATTATTATAGTTCTTTGCATTTCATAAGATAAGAGCATAATAAGAACAAGATCACTGAGAAATACACATCCACAAGAGACACAATATTTATCCTGGGAAACCCTCTAGGGGAAGAAAACCCAGCAAAAACTTCCTTATCATAAATGGCTTATACAATGTTCAAGAGATAACTCAAACCAATACAGAAAGTCCTCCCCAAGAGATGTGCCACCCTTCTTCTCCTCTCTCTAACTTGAAATTGCAACTTGCCTCATAAGAGAATGAGCAAGTGAAGTGTGTGTAAGAAGTGAGGCGCTAGCCTCTTACTTATATCAATCTGGCACGTGTGAAGAGTCACCATCTGGCAGGTCCGACCTCTCACTCTGGGTGGGTAAACCCACCTTTAATTAATTCTGGGCCTTCCATTATAACTGTTGGGGCCGACTTCTTATTCAACACTTTGTAATTGTCCGATGACCAATCCACAAAAAGGGATTTGGTCCTTATACAATTACCGACATGATTAATCCTCAATGGGGATTAATCTAATAACAACAATAATAATAAGAATGCTCTTCGCAATTACATTATTTCAACAGATTTAAAGATCATTAACTTTCAACTCCCACTGGACCTAGTCTTTTCTCAGATCCAACATCTGTTGATACCACTCTAGTAACAAAACAACTCAGATTGGCTCTAATACCACTTGTAATAAAATAAACACCTAGACTATTTCAACCGGGAAAGAGAAGACATATTTAAGCAAGAAATAAATGAAAACACACAATAAACAGATATTTTCCATGGAAACCCAAACAAGAAAACCAACATTCCTTGAGCATCTTTCTCTCTTATTGTCTTATTTATTCATTGAATAAAGGGTTACATGACTAACCTTGGTCTACACCTAAGACACAATCGTCATCAAACTCTTTTTCTTTACACGAGAACAACTTTGCAGCCCATTATCCCCATTTTGTGGGATAACTAAGGAGATCATGTCTCGAAGCCCTCAGGTTGCATATATGGAGTGTCGAGAGATCACATGAGTAGAAGTGTCCACTTGCACATATAGAATCCCACTCTATCACCACATTATGATCCATTGTCAGTGCATCCATCACACCATCTAGCTTCCAGAAGGAATATGGGTCTTGCTCCATGTAGTACAAGTCAGGTATTGTGGCGGGTAATCACCCTAATATTTGAGGCATTTAAACATGTTGTACTTAAGATTATTTTTATTATAGAATGTCTGCTTGGACATTATGTTTTTCACCTTGGTGAGTGTCATATATTTCCTATTAAGTGGACAACCTTTGGGGAAGGTTTTCAACTAGGGATCCTTGAGGGGATATGTTACCATTCCCAACCATACTTACCACTTTCCACTCATTACATTCCCATCATATTTCCCTCTTCTAGTCCCTTTAAATTTAGTGACCCAAGAAGGGAATGCACCTCATTTCATGGGAAGAAGGGGTTGAAGGCCTGGGGGGATGGTTGTTGGAAAAATATAATATCCCAAAGTAAACCTTCTAAATGCTCTCTTACTCAGGTCTCGAGAACGATGAACTTCTTCTCTTGAAAGAATTGAAGACTTGCACAATATCAAACACACAATAAATATCTCGCTTGAATACAAGACTAACACAAGTGTGTTATAACGCTTTATATGGTTACTCCCCTGGTACTTTGTAGACCTCTTTGTTCAAGTGAAAATGTGTTATTGCCCCCCAAGATAATTGATTCTCTATTGGGAGTGCACACGTGTTTGGATCATTGATTAATTAATAAATGGAAATAAATGGGCTTGGAAAAAGGTTGCATTGAGGAAGAAGGTGCATCACACCCCCTACAAAGGCATCCATAAATGAGACAATATGATCCCTTGTATGTCATGAAACTCATTGACCTATGAATTATAAACCCCTATCCACCTCATCATCCCCTACATAACCTTGAAAGGCCATCCTTGGGATCATCCCCTACTTGAGGGTTTTGGTATACCCAATAGGAATTTTATGACACCCTTCCCATACCTAAACTTGGTCAGTTGTATAGGGTCTTGGAGAAATTGTTTAATTTGATGAGGTAGTTTTGATGCGCATGTTTAGGTTATGTGCTTATCAGATGTGGTTTACACTTGCCATGATATATTTGACTTGAGATGTTTGGAGGGTGTACCCTTTTGTTTTGCAAGACCTTGATTTGTGGTCAGTTTTGGGAGAACAATCCTAGCTTGGGCTTCCATGGGGAAAGAAGCACATAGGTTGGATTTTATAGGGCCACACACCAGATCACAAAGGAACGTCTTTGGAGGCTTTCATGGCATCATGGAATACCTAACCTAGCCCCTAACACCTAAACCTTTTGCTTGAAGTGGGAAAAACGTCACTTTCTTAAGGTTCGATGTCACAAAGGGGTTAGGGTTTGGTGGTGCTAGAGTTTCTCATTGACACTTGGCATCATTTGATGAAGAGAGCACGTTGAATTAAGGGAGAAGTTCATAGTGCATGAAAATAGAGCCTTTGGAGGCCAAACGTTCCATCCCCAACCTCAATGACTTGTCACATATGCCAAAAGATTTCCCTAAAGGGGTGACATCATCTTACTTTTAGGGTTTCTAATGTGTTAACGTGAAAATTAAATAAAATTGTTTGGTTAAAGGGGTAAGATAAGGGTTGTTGACCCTTTATATTATGTTTTACCCTTGCTAAGTGGACAAACTATGTGCTAGACATTTTGTATAAATAGAGATCATGTGAATCTCTTTTCATAACATAACTCTCCCATTTGGAGTACTTGGCTTAAATTTTCGCTACCATTGGGGATTTTCTCTCTCTTTGCATTTTTTCATGGTTTACTTTGCTATTGGTGGAAGGAAGTGGTGCACTACCTCTTATGGAGCATTTCTCTTGCATATTGGTGGATAACTCTTGGTAAAGTAGAAGTTTATCTTTTTTATTCTTACTATAGTTGAAGGGTTTCATCTTGTTATTGTCTCTTTTTCTTAGTTTCAAGGTTAATTAGTTGAATTTATTGGGGAGTATAAGTGCATACAACCCCACTAAGCTCATAATTTTTTGTCTTGGAAATAATTTGTTACTTAAGGAAATGTTAGGAGAAGTAAAAGGTCTTACACCCTTGTAGCACTTTCCTAGTTAGATTTACTTGCCTTGGGAGTAAAAGGGTTTACACCCCCAAGGAAGTGGTATAGTTAAATCACTCTTTGACTCCATAACCCAGTAGTCAAGGCACTAATTATTTACTTTTTTTCAATGGAAAAATAAAATAGTGCATTAGGAAACGTGATTTTTTGTCATTTCAACTTTCTGCAATTTGGGTTTTGTTATTTTTGCCTAGAGCACATTTTATCCACTAGGGCGTCCCCTCTAAAGGGGGATCACTTGTCGTTGTTATAAAATTTCATATTCATCCATTAGGGTTGCAGAAACCATAACACTCTTTCACTTATAACTTGTTTTTCAACCATCAGAATTAGCTAAGAGTTTTCCACTTTTATCTACTTGGTCTAGCGCAACTTTTGGTTGGATTCTTTGTGAGTTTTGGTGGTTGAATTTACTGTTGTAACAACAAGTTTTCTATAGCCATAAGGATTAAAATATTTCTGCAAACACCTTTTATTACAAACTTATTTCATTTCTAAATTCTAATGTTATTTTATGTTCATATTTGGGTACCTTGGAAAGTGGTCCCCTTGTGTTTGTGAGTCTCTAAACACAAAGGGGGAGACTATTACCCTTTTTAATTTACTTTATGTTCTAATTTCACGTTGACTTAGGATTTTAAGTCAAAAGTGAAATATGTCACTTAAGTTAGTAAAGTGACATTTAATTCACTTTGTGGATGAGTTAAAGGACATGAGGCAAACTAAGGAAAGTGAGTTTACTAAGTGAGATTTTTGGATTAAATCTCACCCATTGATTAGACATGGCTAGATTGGATCTAGGCCATTTATCTCTTAGGGTTTGGCCAAAGAGAGTCTAAAGGAGGGAAAAGGGTAAGGAGAGGCTCACTTGTCACTTGAGAGAGTTGAGTAAGGAGAGGAAGAGAAGGGAACCACTTGGGTGCATTCTTGAGGAGAAGAGGGTGCATGACTGAGGGTTTGGAGACTTGGGTGCATTCTTGGGAAGAGGAGGGTGCACAAGACTTGGAGGGAGCTCTAGCTTGGAGGAGGTGCACTCGTGAGTGACAAGGGCTCCATAGCTAGAGGATTTAAACCTTGGAGTGCAAGCTTGAGTGGAGGGTGCAAGGCTAGGAGAGGGTGTGCACTAGGAGGGCACACATCTATCTTGGTAGACGTGCACTAGAGTGTGGGAGATTTCATTTGGAGGGTGGATTTTTGGAGTGGGGGCGCAACCCAAGATCAAAAGGGTTTCTTACATCTTCAAGCAAGCAAGGAACTTCAAGAGGGTGTAACACATAATCTAGCATGAACATATGAGAGAGGGTGCATTCTTCAGGGGCTAGAAGGAACAAGCTTCAAGGGACTCCATTACAAGCTTGAGGACAAGAATGAATTTTATCAGGTTCCTTGTGTATTTACTTGTTGTAAATTTTTCTTTGAGATCTCCTTTTATCCAGGGTAATGTTGAACAAAAATACCTGATTCCATTTTCATGCATGCTTAGATGTGTAGATCATCATTTTAGAGTTGTAAAGATATAGAGGAGTGTTATCTGTTTTGAGTATATTGCATGTGCTAACCACCGTTTTGAGAACACTTACAAGGGCACCTCAAAAGAACACTTAACCATCAAAATTATGAGCAAAATTTTTACTTAACTGTTTCCTGTTCTAAAACAACAACAAAGGACAGTTTGACGATAAAACTTAGAGCTAAATTTCAGGTCAAAGACAGACCTATTTTGGCAGCCTCACAGTACCTAAGTTTTTTTCATGGTATCAAAGCCTTGGTGGAAAACACTTGCGTATTTCTAAAGCATATAGTTGGAAGTTTCTTGACAACTTGTTGGAAGATTTTTTGGGACATCTTGTTGACAGTTTGTTGGACAACTTGTTGGCAGATTTGTTGGAAAATTTGTAGGATTTTTTTGGACATTTGTGGACAACCTCTTATCACACCTGTGTTGACAGGAGTGAGGTTGTAGTTGGACAACCTCTTTTCACACTTGTGTTGATAGGTGATCAAAATCTGGACCAGGGGTCAAATTTTAGCTCAAAAATCAAAGTTCTCGAAATTGCCTCAAAACGAATGGGAGCGTAGCCCTTGTCGTCACGAACTCAACGCAACTTGTTTGGGTTCAAACGGATGTCGGATGAGAGAGATATCGCGATCTGTTTGAATCGCCAAATAGGGGAAAAAAAGAGTGCTAACTGTGCAGTCCGTACAGTCCGTATGGATGCTGACGTGGCAAAGGCCGTATGTTTGTACACTGACGTGGCATATGATGACGTGGCAGTTTTGGATTGGTAGCTGAGGGCGAATGGTGTTTCGACACATGGCATTTTTTGGTTAGTGGTTTGGTGCCACGTGGCCCAGTTGTGGGCTGCCACGTGGCATCATGCTATTGGTTTGGGAATTGGTTAAAAAGTTATGGAGTCCACCAGAATCAAACCCCAGACCTCCACCATAGACCAAGCGCTTTGGCAATGGCCGCCCAACCGGCGCACCATGTGTTGGTTCTTATTACATATATGGGTTTATTTTTATTTGAATTTGTTTAATGTTTAATATGGAGGGAGGTCGGGCCGGGGCTTAGCCCCGGCCCGTGGTTGTATTATAATACATATGACCGGTGGATTAATATAGCACGCAAATTCATATTTTTAAACGGTTGACCCCCAGTCACATATCGTTACCATATGACCTTCCACAACTTTGCGTGCGCGGGGTTTTGGTTTGTTTGAAATGGTTTCAACACACGCCGCCACATGTCACACCCATAATGTAGCCCCTTTTGCGATAGCGCGTGGTCGTATGGACGACCACATGACCATGGCCTAGGCGGTTAGGGGCTGGGCATGCCCTAACCGTCCTACAGTTTGAACGGTTTTGTGGTTATGCGTGTGTGCTAGGTTTTAGCATGAATTTGGAGCATGTTCTTGGTTGAACGTACGGAGGTGCATTTTGGCGAACTAGAGACAACAAGCTTGAAGGAAGAGAATGGCAAGAGGCCTGTATTCTTCATTTTTTGGCCGAATGAGGTGCCATAAAAGCCCAGCTAGGGGTTTTTGGACATTCTGAATCCATTGGCACTATTTTCAAATCCATTTGAAGACTTCTTTTGCAGGTTTTTTAACCATTGAAGTTTCAAGAAGCTCCAGGGAGCTTGAAGCCCTCATTGTTTGAGGTCTTGCTCAGATGAGCCTATGTTTATTTTCTGTGATTGAATAATCATTTTTGACTAATTATTATGCTCTGAACACTTTGGGATAGGTTTCAGATCCATTTGAGGACTTTTACATGTTTTTTTGCCAAAGAGAAGCTCAGGGAAGCTTAAGGCCACATGTAGAAGAGGTCATGCCCGGATGAGCCATGATCCGTTTTCAGAGTTTTATTAGTCATTTTTGGGGTTTTTATGTATTTTGAACCCAATGGTATAGTCATAATTTCCATTGGAGTTGAGCAGAAACTTGTAAAATATTCTTTGACAAATTAATCCTAGAGATCCAAGTCCATTGAAGGAGGCTCAAGGAGATGTAGCCCGGAGAGGGGTGAACTTCTTTATCATGTTGTTCTTGTTGTGAGTGTTTGCTGGTTATTATTTTCTGCAAGTTATTTTTGTTGTTGTGTTTATGAAAATAACATATTTAATCTTGCAAAGACCTCACACAACCATTTAAAAGAAGCATGAACTTAACACATAATTTATCTTGCATATTTTAACACATTGAGCAAGGTCCTGTAAATTTTATTTTAGTGAAGTAGAGGGTGCTTGCATAGCATAACAAGTCAGCCCACTATTTTCAGATCAGGCGGTATCAGAGCATAGTTTGTTTTTCTCATGTGATTTCCATTGATAGCTTGATATTTAGCTATTGGTATTTGTACAAGTTTTGTGTTGAAGTTTGATATCTTGCAAGGATGGAGGAAGCTTAAAACATGGATAGTTCTCATACATCTTCATTATCTAAGTTCTTTGACAAAGAGATGTTGAAGGAGTTGCTAACCATGAGAGATGTGGTGAAAGAGATGTGGGAAGATAGAAAGGAGAGTATTTCCCTTGAAGAGCAGTTGATGGCCATGAAGGAGGAGAAAGACTAGCTTCTTGAAAAGTTGCATGCGAGACTCAACTCCATGAGGCAAAGGAAACCCTTACCAAGTGCATGCATGAACATGAGGTATGTAATCTTAGTTTATCTTCAAATTCCTCTCAAGATGAATGTCTTGGTGTTTTTGAAAATCACACAAGAGGAATAGGGTCCAAGTTATTGTTAAAAATGGGCTATGAAGGTAAAGGGTTAGGCAAGCATGCACAAGGCATTGTTGAGCCTATTGTTGTTGAAGAGAGACCCAAGTATTGTGGTATTGGATATGAATGAAGAGATGGAGAAAATTCCAAAGTTGAGGAGACAAGGGAAAAAGTTCCAAGCACAAATTTTGTTTCAAGTTCACCTCCTCAAGAAGGCTATAAAGGTGAAAGGTCAAGAACTTTTGTTGAAAATTCAATCCCTCCAGCATGCAAAGCTTGTATTTAAGATGAATGCAAATGTGTGAAACAAGAGAGTTGTGACAGTGATGAGGACAATAACACTGTTGATGGTCTTCAAAGGAGAGCTTGTAACTCTTCAAATTCACTTCCTCATAGAGGCGATAAAGGTGAATGCTCAAGGTATAATTCTGCTTATCATTCAGTTGCTTTTGATTATGTTAAGCATGATAAATTTGTATGTAAAAATGGAAGGAAAAGTCCATGTACATATTGTGGTTTATATAACCATCATGTTTCAAAATGTTGGAAAAGATTGGCCACTTTCAAGAAACTTTACAAGCAAAGACAACGTGAAAAGAGGATGTAAAAGATTTGCACTCATTGCCAGAAGCGGGGTCATCTCATTGACCAATGTTGGACATTGCATCCAACCACTCATCCACAACACAAGAAGCAGTTGGATAAAGAGATTGGCAAGAATGGAAGAGGAGCTTCCATCATCAATGTGAGTCAAGATGATTCACAAGAGGATGATTTTCAGAAGAAAAAGTCACCATTGAGTTGGCTTGGTAAGAAATGGTTGGATTTCTTGAGCAAGTAAGGCTTGCATTTTCTGTTGTAGATGCATATTTCAGCCTTATGTATTTATTTATGTTGAGAGTATGACAAGTTGCAACAGTTTATCATAACTTGTATGATGCAAGTTTGCATGTGAATGCAATTCGTTTGAAGGCATTTTTGTTGTTGCACAACTTCGCCAGGAGGATGTAAAAGTGGGGTATGATGTTCATTTGTTACAGCCATATATCTTTTTCATATTCATCTCTTATGTACCCACATGTTACGGGGTTTATGTACTTATGTTTGTACTGGAAGGAGAGTTGAAGAGTCATGCACATGCATTTGTTTTTTTATGTGTAAGCAGTGAACCTGGTGATAGTTCATCATGAATGACTCATGATTGTAACATGATTGTGTATCATGTTTGTCGACTTTTCATTGGGAAGGTTGATATGTTTCAAATGAGTCTCGACTGGTGTTGATGATTGTCTAACGACTATGTTGTGTCGATCGTGTTTTTCAACTTGTGTTTAGTCGATGGTGTTTGTTGGGTTGTAAGTTGATTTTGAGTACACCGAGATACAAGAAAACACCATGTGCTTTGATGAAGTACAATATGCGACAATTTGTTTGAAGAGAAAAAAGACTTTGTTGGCATCATTTTCAGTCTTGTATAAATTTGTTTTCAAGATTGATGGTTTTCTTGCCTTGTGACAAGATGTCGCAGGAAAGTTTTTACAGCCATTGGAGAGCGGATTGTGTTGATGTCAAAGAGTTTACAAGAGGGACTTGATTCTCAGTGGGAAGGTTGGCAGTCTTCCAAGCACAAAGAGAACAGTGGGTCAGCAGTAGCCAGAGAACAGTGGTTGAAGGACATAGTCAGTTGTAGTGCAAGGCATGTCAAAGTATCCAGGTGATTGTCAAAAATACTTTTCAAGTAGAATCAGTTGATAGAACTTGAAAGCAGAAGAGTATTGAATTTAAAACAGATAATCATAAGATTTTGTGGGTCCAAAAGCCTTTTAGTGGGAAGGCGTGATCAAAATCTGGACCAGGGGTCAAATTTTAGCTCAAAAATCAAAGTTCTCGAAATTGCCTCAAAACAAATGGGAGCGTGGCCCTCATCGTCACGAACCCAATGCAACTCGTTTGGGTTCAAATGGATGTCGAATGAGAGAAATATCGCGATCTATTCAAATCGTCGAACAGGGAAAAAAAATGAGTGTTGACTGTGCAGTCCGTACATTCCGTATAGATGTTGACGTGGAAACGACCGTACATCCATACACTGACGTGGCATATGATGATGTGCAGTTTCAGATTGGTAGCTGAGGGCGAATGGTGTTTTGACACATGGCAGTTTTTGGTTAGTGGTTTGGTGCCACGTGGCCCAGTCGTGGGCTGCCATGTGGCACCGTGCTATTGGTTTGGGAGTTGGTTAAAAAGTTATGGAGTCCACCGGAATTGAACCCCGGACCTCCACCATAGACCGAGCACTTTGGAAATGGCCACCCAACCGGCATGCCATGCGTTGGTTCTTATTACATATATGGGTTTATTTTTATTTGAATTTGTTTAATGTTTAATATGGTGGGGGGTCGGGTCGGGGCTTAACCCCGGCCCACAGTTGTATTGTAATACATATGACCGGTGGATTAATATAGCGTGCAAATTCGGATTTTTAAACAGTTGACCCCCGGTCACATATCGTTACCATATGATCATCCAAAACTTTGCGCGTGTGGGGTTTTGGTTTGTTTGAAATGGTTTCAACACACGCCGCCACATGTCATGCCCATAATGTAGCCCCTTTTGCGATAGCGCACGGTCGTATGGATGACCACATGACCATGGCCTAGGAGGTTAGGGGCTGGGCCTGCCCTAACCATCCTACAGTTTGAACGGTTTTGTGGTTATGTGCGTGTGCAAGGTTTTGGCACGAATTTGGAGCGTGTTCTTGGTTGAACGTACGGAGGTGCGTTTTGGCGAACCAGAAACAACAAGCTTGAAGGAAGAGAATGGCAAGAGGCCTATCTTCTTCATTTTTTGGCCGAATGAAGTGCCATAAAAGCCCAGCTAGGGGTTTTTGGAAGTTCTGAATCCATTGGCATTGTTTTCAAATCCATTTGAAGAATTCTTTTGCATGTTTTTGACCATTGAAGTTTCAAGAAGCTCTAGGGAGCTTGAAGCCCTCATTGTTTGAGGTCTTGCTCAGATGAGCCTATGTTTATTTTTTGTGATTGAATAATCATTTTTGACTAATTATTATGCTCTGAACACTTTGGGATAGGTTTCAGATCCATTTGAGGACTTTTACAGGTGTTTTTGCCAAAGAGAAGCTCAGGGAAGCTTAAGGCCACATGTAGAAGAGGTCATGCCCAGATGAGCCATGATCCATTTTCAGAGTTTTATTAGTCATTTTTTGGGTTTTTATGTATTTTGAACCGAATGGTATAGTCAGAATTTCCATTGGAGTTGAGCAGCAGCTTGTAAAAGAATCTTTGACAAATTAATCCCAGAGAGCCAAGTCCATTGAAGGAGGCTCAAGGAGATGTAGCCTGGAGAGGGGTGAACTCCTTTATCATGTTGTTCTTGTTGTGAGTGTTTGTTGGTTATTATTTGCTGCAAGTTATTTTTGCTGTTGTGTTTATGAAAACAACATATTTAATCTTTCAAAGACCTCACACATAACCATTTAAAATAAGCATGAACTTAACACATAATTTATCTTGCATATTTTAACACATTGAGCAAGGTCCTGTAAATTTTATTTTAATGAAGTAGAGGGTGCTTGCATAGCATAACAAGTCAGCCCACTATTTTCAGATCAATAGGAGTGAGGTTGTAGTTGGACAACCTCTTTTCACACCAGTGTTGACAAGAGTGAGGTTGTACTCTTGTGCAGTTTTAGCATCAGTGTGAGTTTTAGTGGAAAACCATGTCGGCGTCTCAGATGAGGGTAGAGGATAGGATAGTCGAAGCTAGAAACTAGTCCCCTTGGAAGATCAGGATCATATTCATCTTGGAGGATCTTGAACTATGGGATATATTTCAAGATCCCATGGTGATTCCTCCTACACCTACTCCATATCCATTGTTGGATGTAGATTTTAGGAAGAAGAACACTAAGGTGGAGAGGAATGTTTGTGATGCGGTGAGGGACCACATCATACACCATTTGACTGGGAAAGACTATGCCTTTGATATATGGGCCTCATTATGCAATCTTTACCAGAGTCCCAATCAGAACTAGAAGATGGTTCTATAGGACAAGCTTAGGAGCATTCAGATGCTCTATTCAGAGTCAGTTACATCATACCTTGGAATACTTACACATATTCGAGACAAGTTAGATGCAGTTGGGGAGATTGTGGATGTTGACTTCTTGGTGAGGACAACTTTGAATAACTTTTCCAAACCTTGGGGTTCATTTGTGTAAGGAATTATGGCTAGAGAGGTCATGCCCAGTTGGGAGAGACTTTGGGACAACTTCGACCAGGAGGAGCCGAGATGCATCTCAGGATATTCAAGACAACATCGTACTTCATAGGGTGATGAGGATATTGCTTTATGGAATAAGGGAAAGAAGAAGACTGACAGGGATGCTAGACATGGTCCCAAGGGAGGGGCCAAACCACAACATAGTGGTGGTGGGAAAGAGAGAGACATGAGCACAGTGAGATGCTTTACTTGTGGAGAGATGGGGAACTATGCAGGACAATGTCCCAAGAAGAAGAACAAGAATCAACAGGATGGTACTACAATGACAACAGAGGAGGAGGAGTTTGTTTCTCAGTTTGTGAGGGAGTGTACATTTGTTAGTTGTTGTTTTTGAGTTGATACACCATCGAGCGGTCGGTGGGAAGACATGGTTGAGGAGGTCCTGTTATCGCTCAGTTTGTAGTCTAGGTCAGGTAGCTTGAAAAGTAAGGATCAAACTGGTGTAACAGGAGCTTCCCCACCCACTGTCACCTCGATGGGGAGCTCTTTCTATTTAGGGTGGCTAAACCCAAGGGAGCAATCCCTAGTAATCTAGGGTTTTGAAGGACAAAGGTTCTAAAGGATAAAGATGAGTTTTCCCTTCACAGATTACTGCCAAGAGGATAGTCAAAAGGAAGACAAACCACAGAAAGGGCACCTGTTTACGAGACAAAGCCACAATAAAAACTAATACGTGCAGTAGTGGTTAGTACTTCATAAATTAATGACTATCAATATTATATATGAGCACATATAGCAGTAATTATTGACGAAGTCAATGATTGCAAAAAATGACTATGGCTTGTAATATTACTTCTCAATAACACTGGAAATGATAAAGCATCAATATAGATAACCAACCCTTGAATTAACACAATGCTTTAGATATCATTAAATTCTCACATATGAGAGACTTGTTGCGTCACTATACTAAGGGTGACATCATCTTTGTTCTAGGGTTAGTTAAATAGGCAAAGAAGTCAACGTTTTGCAATTTGGCCAATGGAAATTATCAATACACCAATGCCTACCTTTAAATGACTAAGCCACAACGTTTTACATTAACCAAGAGCTCAAAAGAGGCATGACATCATCATGAATCCAGGGTTACTGAGACGTTAGGGTTAGTTAGGGTTTGAAATTTAAGAAGTTTAAAACTGTTGTTTTGACACAAAAAATCTCAACGTTGGAGTTCTAGACTAGTGCCTTAGGGTAAAATGGAGTCAAGGAGTAAGGGCTAGGTCTCGGGAGAATCTAAATTCAAGGAAAAGAGAATTAGGCTTGATGGTTCTGCAATGGCAGGGCCATGAAGTCAAAACCCTAAGGGGAGGAGGCTCATTTTGGTGTTGCTTAAGCAAGCCCTCATGCTCCTCCCTCTTTCATTAAAAATCCTTGGCAAAAAACGACTACCTTCAAAACATAAATCTAGGGATGAAAAAGTGTTGCAAAGGCAAGGCCTTTCAAACCCTAAAAGTCAAAACCCTAGGTGTAAACTCAATTAGGCCTAGAACGTCTTCTTTCTTCAATTTATGTTTCAAAACTAACTCAGAAAAAGGGGAATTAGTGTAGCAATGGCTAGGCTATATTCTCCTTAATCAATGGCTAAAACAAGTCTTCTATCATGGGGACATGAAGCAAGGACCTACTTGTGT
>ML794813.1:346654-365195 GCA_009831015.1 Picea engelmannii | reverse complement strand
GATGAGACCTCCCATCCTCTTGGTTATGTCTTGTTTTATTATTTTTCTTAGAGTCCCTTTAGTTTCTTATCGAGAGGCCTTTTATTGCCTTCTCGAGGATCTCTGAGCGAAGCATCTCTAGGTTTTATTTCCTATGGATTTAATCTTTTACCAGCTGCTTTTACCCCCTGGGCCTTTAGCCCCTTCTTCCGACAAGACAAAGTGTAACCCCAAAGGTCATCCTAATGGTCGGACTAGGGGAGTGGGATGGATGAATGGGAGATAAGATGTAAAATGATAAAATGGTGGGAGCGGATGATGGCTCTGCAAATCCCCCTTGGTGGCTAACCAAAACCCATGAATACAAGCTTGCTAAGTCACCCCGTTAATCACCCCCAACAATGATCAAGTGTATTAGTGTAAGATCCAAGCAATCATCAGAAATGAAAGGAACCTAATGCATATACAAGAAGGTTATAATGATCAAACATGACACATACCATGATACCTCGGACCAATTACCTCATGGAGCAAGAGTCCTCTCTGATGCAAGTCCAAGCCGATGGTGATGGAAGCTGCTGCTGCTGACAAGACAAGTTTGGCGAAGAAGAAGAAGAATGGGCCCTCCAGGGCCATGCTCAGGTCAATCCTGCTCTCGGTACTTCATGTCTAGGACCTGTGGGCCTCGAGACATGATCTCCTAGTTATCCCTGGATATCGGGGATAACATCTGGCTCCAACTCGGGGACATGTGCTCACCATAGAGTGCATGAGAACCTCAGCATCTCTGGCATAAACCTATAGACCTGCTCACACTTGAAAAGAAAGCATCAGCGATAAAAGGTGGGGTGGTATTGCCACCCCGCAAAATGTAACATGTGCATATATGAGATAACACAATCAAGATGCATATATAAGGGAAACAAACAATAAATGCAGATGGTATAATACATGGAAATGCCTACCTACCTATACTTACCTGTGGAGTTAGGTTACCCCACCCTGGTGGGATTTGACGAGATGCCCGCTGACGGGCACTGTGCACCTTCTTCCCTCCAGTGTAGATAGATAATAGGAGTCATTAACTGACCTCCTTCCGACCTTAAAAGGGCCAAGCCAAAAGTGATTGTCTTCTTTGATATTAGAAGGCTTCCCTTTATCGGCATACCACATCCAAACCATGTCTCCCTCCTTGTACTCTTTGGCTTTAAAATTGGTCGTTCCTTGAATAACCCTGGTGTATTGTGTAGGGGGAGGTGGGTGGGATTCTGCTACGAAGATTTCCTACTGTGAAGGATGGATCCGCACATCATTTTCCACCTTCTCTAGTATTTTTACAGTCTCTGATTTCTGAGCTTTGAGATCGCCAATGAGTTTTTGGTATTCTTCTCTTGTGGGCCATTCGATCTGACTCGAAATTTCCTCTTTTGCAAAAGTCATATCTTCTAGAGAACATTTATGAGGAGTCGGCTCGTTTTTGTCACGTGCTTTGTCATCTTTGATGGAATTACTGGACTTTTTCTCATAGGTTGTAGTTACGAGTATATTTTGGATACAACCAATAGTTCCATCCTTCAATAGTCCATCTGATCCTTGGAAAAAGTTGTCAAATTGATCTCTGATAGATGGTACCTTGATGACTTCTCTCAAAGGGATAGTCAGAAGCATCTTGGATAATGCCCCTTCAAGATCAAAATTTAGATTAACCCTTTCAGCATTGGATGTTTTAGGAAAGATTACATCAACAGGTGGGTTTTTTGTTTGGTCAGTGGAAGGTTGGTCCAATTTCTTTCTTCTATACACCTGGAGCTCTTGTTTCTTTAGCTTCTCTTTTGATTCCTGGTCTATTTTATTTATCACCGCCATCTTGGCTGACCTGGCTGCTTCTTTGATGGCCTCTTGATGCTCTTCAATAGTAATATTTATTTGAGGGCCTTCTATGAAGTAGTCTATATTGTTTACCTGTTGATGGCCACCACTACTGTAAGGACATTAATGTTCCCAATGTGCTTCACTACATTGAAAACACCAAGGGTTTTCATCCACAATGATGGCGCTTGGAACTTTTATGTATTTGAAAACATATTTGTGCCCCTCAATGAAATTACTTTTTCTTTGTGGTTGATAGCCATCTTCGTCTGAATCTTCCGAGGTATCAGAGGCATCATCAGGAAAATCGCCCCAATCTATGTCTTCTCCTATCAAAGGAAAAGGGGGACAATCTTGATCCATTGAAAAGGGTGTTTGTTCATTCGTCTCAGAATGACCAGTATGTAATAGTATGGGAATCCCCTTAAAAGGTAATTGGTCATCTGAATCCTGCTTTTTTAGAAAAGGGTTTTCTAACATTTCACGAATCCTTTTGACCCTTTGCAGGATACAAGACATACTAATGCTTGGATCAGTTTCTTCAGACTTATCGGCTTCACTCATATCTTTATCTTCCAACATTGGTGTGTCCAAGACAAACAAGGCATCTTCAAAGTTATGTTTTTTTTGAGTGGCCATGCCCAAATCCTCGGATGTCTTATGTTGTATTGAGGCATTCAGAACATTGTTTGTATTTGAGAAAGTTGTGCTCCATTTCCTTTTGGGAGGCATGAGTCTTACTTCAAGAATTTCTAGGGGCTTAGGCTTAGCTTCGGGGACATCCTCAGTACTAGATTCCTTGGGATCATTATTGTGCGAGAGATTGACTTGATTGATGTAGTCTTCAAACTCAAAGTTTTGCTCAATCCTGCTAGAAAGGTCTTGTGCTTCTTCTAGAGTCGAGGGTGACCGATCTTTGAGAGTAAACTGCAACACCCCTTCCAACGAGTTTAAGTAGTGTTGGAGGACATCTTCTTCTGAGAAACTAGGCTTGACCTTCTTGAGTAAAAGGTTGAACCTATCATTGAAATCCCTAATTCCCTCACTAGAGGCTTTGCAAATATTAGTGTATTGAGAGTAAAGGGAATCCATGCTTTCTTTTTCACACCAATCTTTCTGGAAGGCTTGTTCAAGGTCTTCAGGGCTTTTGATGCTTCCTTTCGGGAGTCTGTTAATCCATTTTCTGGCACTTCCGGTGAGTGAGCTCACAAAGAGCCTTAAGAAAACATTGGGATGTTCTTGTCCGGATTGGTGAAACTAGAATGCATCACAGAAGTCAGTCCAATGAGAGTTTCCATAGGATCCATCTTCCCATGAGAACTTGGGTATCCAGGACTCGGCCTTCTTGGGCAGATCATGTAACCCCCCTTGGGTGTTAGGTAAGCTTAAAGGAATAAAGAGTTCTTTGTGAGATCATTTGGGAGAACTTACAGGGGTGACAGGATTTGTGGAGGTCATAGTAGTAAATGCAGGTATATATTGACGTCCACTACGAGTTGTCATCATCTATTTGTGGAGTCGCCAGATGATTTGCTTGAAATCATCAAATAAAAGGGAAAACACCCTAGTGGAGTCACCAGGTAAGCTTGTAAAATAAGGCTCTGAGGCAAGTCTTACCAAAAAGGTTTGTCGTCTGAGGAGAATTGACTCAGTGTTCCCCAGCAACGACGCCAAAATGTTATCGCTCAGTTTGTAGTCTAGGTCAGGTAGCTTGAAAAGTAAGGATCAAACTGGCGTTACAGGGGCTTCCCCACCCACTGTCACCTCGATGGGCAGCTATTTCTATTTAGGGTGGCTAAACCCAAGGGAGACGCCCCTAGTAATCTGGGGTTTTGAAGGACAAAGATTCTAAAGGATCAAGATGAGTTTTCCCTTCACAGATTACTGCCAAGAGGATAGTCAAAAGGAAGACAAACCACAGAAAGAGCACCTGTTTACGAGACAAAGCCACAATAAAAACTAATACATGTAGTAGTGGTTAGTACTTTATAAATTAATGACTATCAATATTATATATGAGCACATATAGCAGTAATTATTGACAAAGTCAATGATTGCAAAAAATGACTATGGCTTGTAATATTACTTCTCAATAACACTGAAAATGATAAAGCATCAATATAGATAACCAACCCTTGAATTAACACAACGCTTTAGATATCGTTAAATTCTCACATATGATAGACTTGTTGCGTCACTATACTAAGGGTGACGTCAGCTTTGTTCTAGGATTAGTTAAATAGGCAAAGAATTCAACATTTTGCAATTTGGCCAATGGAAATTATCAATACACCAATGCCTACCTTTAGATGACTAAGCCACAACGTTTTACATTAACCAAGAGCTCAAAAGAGGCATGACATCATCATGAATCTAGGGTTAGTGAGATGTTAGGGTTAGTTAGGGTTTGAAATTTAAGAAGTTTAAAAGTGTTGTTTTGACACAAAAAATCTAAACGTTGGAGTTCTAGACTAGTGCCTTAGGGTAAAATGGAGTCAAGGAGTAAGGGCTAGGTCTCGGGAGAATCTAAATTCAAGGACAAGAGAATTAGGCTTGATGGTGCTGCAATGGCAGGGCCATGAAGTCAAAACCCTAAGGGGAGGAGGCTCATTCCGGTGTTCCTTAACCAAGGCCTCATGCTCCTCCCTCTTTCCTTAAAAATCCTTGGCAAAAAACGGCTAGCTTCAAAACATAAATCTAGGGATGAAAAAGTGTTGCAAAGGCAAGGCCTTTCAAACCCTAAAAGTAAAAACCCATGTTGGTCTCCCAACACAGGGCAGGTGTTGTCTGTGGGTTCCTTTGTAGGAGGCGAGTTGTACCCGTCATGGATGCATTTTTTCCAAGCCCCTTTATTGCCTTTATTTTTCATTTATTACTTTTCTTTTTTTTTTCTTTTTTTACTTCAAGGTCTGACCAGAGGACACTGCCTTAGCATGGTGACCAGAGCTGACAGTGTTACCCATTGGTATTTTTGCAGAAATGATAAGGCTGGCTCGTGATGAGACCCCCTTTCCCTTGGCCATGCAACCAAAGGTCACTTCCCTGGCGTGGTGACCAGATGATGGCAATGTTATACTGCTAGATACCTATGAACATAATGGGCCGGCTCGTGATGAGACCTCTCATCCTCTTGGTTAGGTCTTGTTTTATTATTTTTCTTAGAGTCCCTTTAGTTTCTTATCGAGAGGCCTTTTATTTCCTTCTCGAGGATCTCTGGGAGAAGCATCTCTAGGTTTTATTTCCTATGGCTTTTATCTTTTACCAGCTGCTTTTACCCCCTGGGCCTTTAGCCCCTTCTTCCCACAAGACAAAGTGTAACCCCAAAGGTCATCCTAATGGTCGGACTAGGGGAGTGGGATGGATGAATGGGAGATAAGATGTAAAATGATAAAATGGTGGGAGCGGACGATGGCTCTGCAAATCCCCCTTGGTGGCTAAACAAAACCCATGAATACAAGCTTGCTAAGTCACCCCGTTAATCACCCCCAACAATGGTCAAGTGGATTAGTGTAAGATCCAATCAATCATCAGAAATGAAAGGAACCTAATGCATATACAAGAAGGTTATAATGATCAAACATGACACATACCATGATACCTCGGAACAATTACCTCATGGAGCAAGAGTCCTCTCTTATGCAAGTCCAAGACGATGGTGATGGAAGTTGTTGCTGCTAACAAGACAAGTCTGGCGAATAAGAAGAAGAATGGGCCCTCCAGGGCCATGCTCAGGTCAATCCTTCTCTCAGTACTTCATGTCTAGGACCTGTGGGCCTCGAGACATGATCTGCTAGTTATCCCTAGATATCGGGGACAACAGGTCCCATTGACTCAAAGTATTTATTCAAAGGGAGCTTAGACTCAGCTTTCAAGGACACCATCTTTAGGGGTGATTGGTCCACCTAGGGAAAATTCAGTTTCAGAGTTGTTGAGAAGACAAATATTTGGTGCAGAGACTTAAAAGAATCAAAGATTGATAAGTGTGATCAAGGCACTAGAGAGGCTTGATCCTCACTTGGCTATGGATATGAGCATATCAGCTTCAGGTTCCACTTCAGGTGGAAGTCACTTGGTGGGAGACCAAGTTGAGGATCTTGGTGAGATGCCAAGATCCAGAGACTCTTGGTAAGATGCTGAGAGGACAGAGTCTTAGTGATATGCCAAGAGAGTGACCTTGGTGAGATGCTAGGAGGTACAAATCCTTGGTGAGATTATAAGTTTGGTATCTTTCGTGTGATGCCAAGATCTAAGTGATCTTAGATAGGTGGAGATGCACTTCCATCTATAGATCACACAGGTCGAGTAGATCTATGTTAGAGACCACTTGTGATGATCAGGGTACATCCATACTCACCGAATATTTGCCAGGAGGAAACCATTTCCACTACAGGGATGAGATTGGGGGTGAATGGCACTTTCCTTGGTAAGAGGGAGTGTTGAGATTTGGGTGCCTTGGAAAGTGGTCCCCTTGTGTTTGTGATTCTCTAAACACAAAGGGGGAGACTATTACCCGTATTACTTTACTTTATGTTCTAATTTCACATTGACTTAGGAGTTTAAGTCAAAAGTGAAATATGTCACTTAAGCTATTAAAGTGACATTTAATTCACTTTATGGGTGAGTTAAAGGACATGAGGAAAACTAAGAAAACTGGGTTTCCTAAGTGATATTTTTGGATTAAATCTCACCCATTGATTATGTTAACACATAAAATTGATCATTTAAAGGAGGATTTATGGTTTTCAAAGCCTACATTTAACCATATCTTTCGACATTATTTCATACCATCAACAAACATCCTCCTTGGAGTATGCAAGATATAGTTGAGTTGTCGTTGCGAATTGGTTAAGGAAGAGGTTTGTAGGTTGGATAGGTTGCAAGCATCCTGGTGCAAATTAAAAATTACTAGCATCAAACTCATAGCCATCATGTACTCCATGAGATTTTTTGTCTTGTTTGGAGGTCATGAAGTGTTTGGCTACTTGATTTTACTTTGGTTCTACGAACTGGCTCAGGCTGAATTTAGACAGGTGCTACAAAATGCACTACAGAATGTGCTATGGAAACTTTGTTCTAAGACTGTTGAACTGGTATTTTTGACCATTTGACATCCAGGAGGAGTTTTGGGTGAACCAGGATGAATTTTCAAAATCCAAAGGAGGTTATTGTCAAGCACGAACCCAAGAACATTAACCTCTTTCATTTTTCACATGGGTGTCATGGATTGGGAGATTCAAAGGAATCTTTGAGCCCTATTTTTTCCGTTTTCATGATTTCTTTTTTGAGACATGTTTTTGTGACATGTATTCCAGCTAGATGGAGATGAATTTCAAGAAACCTAGAGAGGTTTTTATTTATAACGAGCTTATCTAAAAAAATCGTTCTAAAATTTTACACAACAGTTATAGTTGGAGAATTACAAGTGGCATTTTGAAGCCTATTTTTCAGAATATCACCTCCTGAAAAGAAAGAAATCAGTTAAAACATGTGATTCTTTGTTTGTAACTGTTTCTATTTTGGGAAAGGGGTTGGAGTTTGAATTGGTGAGTTGGAAAGGACCTATAGTGCTATATATTTCATGTTACAAGATTAGAGAGGGGTTGGATTCATTATCCAAGAGAGGCTAGAGAGAGTAGGAACAATATTAGTTGCTCATTTGTAAGCCCGATGATCTATCTGTTATGACATTTTATGCCATTAAGGATTCATGAGAGTTGTTATCAGATTGTCTTATGTGTTTTTCCATTTCTTTTTTATCTTATTGCTTGAATATATTGCAGGTTTTGAGGATCATAACTGCCATTGATTGATGGATTCATGAACAATAGAGGATATGTTGTAGCTTGCCCATTAAATCATTGTTCATTGTTTAAGAAAATATTTTAGTTGCATAAAGTATCTCTGCATAATGGATGTTCTTCCTTTTTTCATATTCACTATGCTTCTACTCCTCATTATATATCATTTTTTCTAATATACAGTTTGATTGCCTTTGATCTGTAGGATGTTATGAATCCATGCCCAATGGAATGCCTCTGCTGACTTTTTGTTGCCCTATCCCTTTCATTCTCATCTTGTTGATCCACCTACTCAAACCATTTTAATCCATTTACATTTTGATGGGTACTAGACTTATCCTCTAGCAGTCTAAGGGTGACTCTCAGTGCTAACATTTTTGGTGTCGTTGCAGGGGAGAGGACTGTGAAGTGATCTTCCTTGGGAGAACGACATAGATCCATCTCTTGATGGTAGACAAGAGAGGGACACAAAAGTTGAATGTAATTATCTACCTAGTGACTCCAAGAAGGAAAAATCCAGTAGTGACTCCACAATATTAATATGTCAAAGGAATTTGCTTCTCTTTTGGCTTGAAGGTTTTCACCTCTTAACTTTTCTGCAGTTCCTGGTTTCCCACATCGAGTACCTCATATGTCATAATGGGGAGATTTGTTGCCTATCTTCAGAGAGAGAAAGGAGGATAATCCAGCAGATCACCTCATCAAGTTTCATGAGTGAATGGATCAATTAAATCTACATCATGAGGATGTTTGTATGAAGATGTTCATGCACTCATTGGATGGTGATGCAAGCCAATGGTATTTATCATTACCTCCTTCCAACATTTCATCCTTGAAGGATTTCCACACAGTATTCAAAAAACACTATAAAAGGTATTTTTCAGATGAGTTTTTATTTGAATATTGTTGTGAGAAATATGAATTGCATGATGATATTGGAGATATAGATAGAGAACAAATTTTCCCTCACAATCTTCATCAATTTTATAATTCTCTTCAAGATGATATGTTTTCCCACAAACATGAAATAGAAATGAATAATGAAGAGGCTGAAAGTTTTCCTGCTACAATTATTTATGATTTTTATAAATTTGAGTATTTGATTGCTCTAGATATAAAACATGAGGATCAACTGTCTTTTGGTCAAATAACACTTGAAATCAGTGAAGGCAACCCACAACTTTCATATTTGCAGACAGAACGAATTTGCAGCAATCACGAGGAACTGAATTTGCAGAGACCATTTATTTTCAAGATGGAACAACAAGAAGACTATAAGTATGATTGTGATCTCGGTTTTGAAGATCCAGTGGTAGTCTTGCTAGAGTCATATCTTTTAGATTCTCTAAAGTTTTCATATTTTATCATATCACTAGAACTTGTGGGTGAGAATGATTTACCGAAGGATTTTTTATGGCTACGGTTATGTTTTTGTTATTATCTTCTAATCAATGGAAGAAAGGGAATTCTTTCAGTCATGAAGTTACTTGTATGGTTACATTGTAAACATGACTTTACTTGAGCTAGCAACATACAATTGATTAGAGTAGGAGTGTGCATGAATAATATCATTATCTGAGTATTTGTTTTCAGTTTGTAATTCTCTGTTTGTAATTGTTTCTATTTTGGGAAAGGGGTTGGAGTTTGAATAGGTGAGTTGGAAATGACCTATAGTGCTATATATTTCATGGTACAAGAGTAGAGAGGGGTTGGATTCATAAACCAAGAGAGGCTAGAGAGAGTAGGAACAATATTAGTTGCTCATTTTATAAGCCTGAGGGTCTGTTTGTTATGACATTTTCTACCATTAAGGATTCATGAGAGTTGTTATCAAATTGTCTTCTGTGTTGATTAATTGGGTTGGTTTTCATTGATGTCAACCCTTGAAGAAAGTCTGATAGTGAATTCTGGTAGCACAAAGTTTTGGGTAATGGACCCAAGTTTGTTTGATGTATAATGGTATGAGTATTGATATATTTGCAGCTAAGACTATTCTAGATGGATTGTACATGTCATGCCATTTGTAGTGGTATGTGGAACGTCACATAACTCCTCACGGTTTGAGAGTTATGGCCTTACGAAGTTGGAGGACCCTCATATGTTGGCTTAAAGCCCCAAAAGGTAAAAGAAGTCAAATTGCTTGCAAAGAAGAAATTATTTAAATAATAAAGTGAAGTGACAAAGTCAAAGAGGATTATTTAAATAATAAAGTGAAGTGACAAAGTCAAAGATGATTATGTAAATAATAAAGTGAACTCACAAAGTCAAGGAGGATTATATAAATAATAAAGTAAATGAAGAAGTTTCTAATTATGGAAAGTGGTTATAAGAAAGTTAACCCTAAAATGAGGAAAATGGATTAAGTAGTCAAGTAGTTATTGGATATATGGACAAGTGGAAAATTGGGCAAAGTTGGACATAGGTGACTATGTGGACAAAGTGGTCTAGAAGATGCTTCTAAGGAAGCTACATGAAAGTATAAATAAGAGGCAAGGCTCTCTCATTTCAATCACATTTGAGCATATTGAATATCTACAGTTGACTAAGGTAACCAAATGATATCTAAGCTGAATTTCATAGGGAAGGTGAAGTAAAGAAGGCCGTAATTCAAAGGAGGATAAATTATTTTGATGATGCTTTCTAAGGTATGTTATTTATAGGTAATCTCACCATTTTCGCAATAACGTTTTTTCTAGATTGATTCAGACCATGAAATTGGGAGGCCATTGAGGAAACATATCCAAGTAGTTGTGGTACAAATTTTAGCTTGTGGGTCATTGTATTTTTTGAGTTACACTCCGTGGAAAATAGGGTTTGTGGCTAGTCATGAAACTAGTCTAAAACATGTGTTTCGAGTAAAAACGTCATAACTTTTTCATAACAGATCTAAATTCGATAAGACCAAATTTGTTGGTTAGAATACAATCTATGGTATTCTGTGTACAATTTTCAGATCCATACAAAAAATATTCCATGCGGGGCACACTCTACAAGTTCTCTCTCTAGAATAAGCCAGAATTCAACAAGGTATGTCATTTTTTCTATAACTCATTTGCTGAGAGGTTCCAAGTAGTGACACCTGGAGGAATTGCATAAAACAAACTGAAGAACATTGTGTACTATTTTCAGATCTTTATTCATTACATGTACACAGTTATGATTATTTCAAGTTAGGGTTGTTGACTAATCCAAAACTAGTCATGTGAGACTAAAGTAAAGTTTGATCTAGTCTCTTGTTGTTAAAGTTAAGGAAGGTTTGCATGTATGTGATCATATACACCAGGTATATTAGAAAGTTACAAATCAGATTTGGATGATGAAATTGATGAGGGATTTTGGTTGAGGTTGAGGTACAGGTTAGTGCATGGTTGATGCATTTGTTTATGGTATAGGTTGATTACAGGTTGAGGTGCAGGTTGATGCATGGTTGATGCATGGTTCAGGTTATTGGTACAAGTTGTTTGATGCAAGTTGATTGGTACAGGTTTACAACAGTATATCTCACAATGATAGTGTGACAGTGGTTCCATCATTCTACTTATACGTCAGGGCGGTTGGACAGGGCAAGGACAGGTGGTTGTAACAACCTTCTGATTGTAACCGGAGAACATAGGGGGTTGTAGACTCCTTCTGGTTGTAGCCAGAGAATTGGGGAATTGGATATTCCCTTAGGTTGTAGCCTGAGAAACTAGGGGTTTGGAGCCTCCTTCCAGTTGTAGTTGGAAAACAAAGGAAGTTGGTGCTTCCAATGAATCTAATTCTTCAAGACATATAAGAAAACACATTATGTGGTTTTCTCCCACTTTGAATTTCCACGTAAAAACATTGGTGTACTGTGTATGTGTATGATTATTCATTTTTTCATTGTTTATTTACTCTGCAAATATTGGATGATAATGTTTCATTGATATAACACTTGCATTATATGGTTAAAAAGGATTAGATTTCTCTATTACGGATTCACCCCCCCTCTCATTAATCCAACATTCTATGTTTTTCCATTTATTTGTTATCTTCTTGCTTGAAAATATTGCAGGTTTTGAGGATCATAGCTTCCATTGATTGATGGATTCATGAACAAAGAGGTTTTTTTGTAGCTTTCCCATTAAATCATTGTTCATTGTTTAAGAAAATATTTATTTATTGCAGAAAGGATCTCTACATAATGGGTGATCTTCCTTTTTTCATATTCACTATGCTTGTACTCATCATTATATATCCATTTTTCCGATATATAGTTTGATTGCCTTTGATCTGTAGAATGTTAAGACTCCATGCCCAATGGAATCCCTCTATTGACTTTTTGCTACCCTCTCCCTTTCTTTCTCATCTTGTTGATCCACCTACTCAAACCATTTTAATCCATTTACATTTTGATGGGTATTGGGCTTATCCTCTAGTAGTCTGAGGGTGACTCTCAATGATAATAGATTAGACATGGTTAGATTGGATCTAGTCCATTGATCTCTTAGGGTTTGGCCAAAGAGAGGATAAAGGAGGGAAAAGGGTAAGGAGAGGCTCACTTGTCACTTGAGAGATTTGAGTAAGGAAAGGAAGAGAAGAGAACCACTTGGGTGCATTCTTGAGGAGAAGAGGGTGCATGAGTGAGGGTTTGGAGACTTGGGCACATTCTTTGGAAGAGGAGGGTGCACAAGACTTGGAGGGAGATCTGTCTTGGAGGAGGTGCACTTGTGAGTGATAAGGGCGCCATATCTAGAGGATTTACACCTTGGAGCGCAAGCTTGAGTGGAGGGTGCAAGGATAGGAGAGGGTGCACACTAGGAGGGCACACATCTAGCTTGGTAGGAGTGCACTAGAGTCTGGGAGCTTTCATTTGGAGGGTGTCTTGTTGGAGTGGGGTTGCAACCCAAGAGAAAAAGGGTTTCTTACATCTTCAAGAAATCAAAGAACTTCAAGGGGGCACAACACATCATCTAGCAAGCACATATGAGAGAGGGCACATTCTTCAAGGGCTAGCAGGCACCAGCTTCAAGAGACTCCATTACAAGCTTGAATTGTATTAGGTTCCTTATGTATTTACTTGCTGTAAATTTTTCTTTGAGATCTCCAAATATATATATCTATCTATTAAACTGGTTTTCCCCGAGGGGGGTTTATCCAAGGTCATGTTGACCAAAAATACCTGTGTCCATTTTCATGCATGCTAAGATGTGTATATCAGCATTTTAGAGTTGTAAATATCTAGAGGAGTGTTATTTGTTTTTAGTATATTTCATGTGCTAACCACCGGCTTGAGAACACTTACAAGGGCACCTCAAAAGAGCACTTACACATCAAAATTATGAGCAAAATTTTACTTAACTATTCTTTGTCCTAAAACAACAGCAAAGGACAACTTGAAGATAAAACTTAGAGCCAAATTTCAGGTCAAAGATAGACATGTTTTGGCAGCCTCATAGTACCTCAATTTTCTTCATTTTACTTGACTCAGTCTAGTTTTTTCTAGTTTATCTCTTGCTCTTTCAACTAGACTTTTAGCAACTTGTTTTGCACCATTCATTATCATTTTTATTTCTAACACAACTACATTTGTACCCAAAATATGACAGCTAATTTTTTTGAAATTCGACAGTTACGTGTCTAAAATTTGATGGAATTCATTTTTTTTAAGCGTCGGTGAGACGTGGTCGGTTAGTCAACACATAATAACAACAATCGGTTATCTGACTCCCACAGTCGTTGGATTATTCTGCCCCATAGGGGTTGGATATCCAACTTCACAAGGGCGTTGGACCTATGGTCTGGCCGTCAGATGCAAACTTCATGGACTCAGACCATCAAGTCCCTTGGGTCATCAGATATCCAACTCCATAGAGATTCAGACCTATGGCATTGTCGTCGGATGCAAACTTCATGGGGTCGGATGCCCAATGTCACTATATTGCCTTAAAAAAAAAAAAAAAAAATTGGACTCCCCACAAATTTCTATCAAGTCTCCTATCATCATTTGCACCATTCACTATCTAATTACCCCGGTATGTAACTACATGAGTAAGACTTAGACGATTTCAATATGAGGACAAGATATGAAAATGAAGGACACACAAATGATAAAAAGAGATGGAAGGAAAATAGTTACTATCAATTATGAGCTAATGGAGTCATAAGGCATTGGATAAATGAGAGAGTGTGTCACAAACAACTACTTTGAAGCAAGTCATATGATAGAAGATGATTTTTTACCATCTTCTATAAATTAGTAAATAAAGTAACTATTTGATACATTCATATTTAAGCTATGCACTTAAGGAAGAAAGGTCATAATTTGATACATTTGAACCTTAAGTATTTGCTGGAAATATGTTGTAGAAAACTAAAACTAGTCTTGGGGGCTAATATTGCCACTCATAAATAAAATTATAAAGGTGTTGTTTTATGGTTTTAATGTGCTTCCAAATATGCAACTTAGTCGATAGAAAAAAGGAGGACGCGTGCATAAATAAAACAACAAATATAGAAAAAGGGAGAGCCTCAAATTTATTTACTCCTAGATGAATAAATTCATTACTAAGATTTTATATAAGAATGACAACAACAAAAATATACAACATGAACAACAAATTGAAAGGCATATACAAATCGTCCATCCAAGTGGATCAATACCTCAATCTTCCATTAATATTCAAGAATGGTTTTTCAAAGGAGTTCCATCAAGCTTCAATTCCTAAGCTTGATACTTCATCACTTCTCTAACTCCTAAATCTCCAAGTGCCAAATCCCTCATGAAAAGGAGATAAGCTCCTCTTTATATAGAGGGAAATTCATATTTGTTACAATAAAATACAATATTTTCTAACTAACTCCATGACAATTCAAATAATAATAAAATAATGTAGTAGTTAGGAAACATCCTCTAAAAATAGCACATGAAGGTGAGGTGCCTCCTATAAATGAAGTGCTCCATCAAATAGTTAAATAATGTCTCAATAGTGTGCCCCCAAAGATACTTGCAGAAAAATACAATAAAATATTCATGACATGGAGAGTTCTCCATATCCCAAAATAGCAAGTGGTCCACAAGATGCATGATCAAGTGTGCAAGATACCGACTAGATGAATGCTCTAGAAGAAAGTCTTACTCAAGTCTCCAACAAGGAGAAGTGAGACTCCCCCAACCAAAGACCTACATCAAATGATATGCTTCCATGAATATAAAGAGCTCCATAAAGGTGAATCCCCCCATTCGGTTCAATAGCTCCAAGGAGCCAACATCAAATTTCCATCAATGTGATGAAGATCACAAATTGGAACATTTTACAATATGAGGTGTAACATATTATGAGGTTGTCAATTTTTAAATTTACAAATTTTGAATTTTAAATTTTGAACATGTAAGAAAAATATGAAAATCAAATCAGAAGCTACGAATATCTTGAAGCCTTTTCAATGTCACATTCTATATATAAACTCCCCCATTGATTTGAATTTATGCACACTCCAAATTATCTACAACATTTATGACAAAATCTACAATAAAGTTCCCATGGCACAAACTATTCATCATCATGTACCTGGGAGATTCTATCTTCTAGTTCAATTGAAACTTTATACCATCATATCTATGTGGTGAAGCAATGCTCATGTGTACCCATTTTGTGAGATCGTTTTGGTAAAATTATTTAACCCTAGTCCCATCATACTAAATTTAGAATTGAGGAGGCATTATAATAGGTGGATGAGGACCACTATAGTCATATAAAGGTAAAATGGCATGAGTAATGCAATACAGAGGAAATATTGAATATAAGTACCATGCAAGTGAGCAAGATTAGATTGATGGAATATGAAATACATGTACTATGCATGTCATTACTCCCAACCTATGCAATTCAATGACCGACTCACTACATGATTACTTGCATAGTTGGAAACCCATTGGAAATTTGAAATATATATAAATGTATTAGTTATATATATGGTTATAATAATATTTTACAATTGTTATTTATATATATGTTTTATAATAGTCATTCTTGGATAAAACCAATTTTATGCTAAAATGTCAAAGTTTACATTTAGTAGAGAAGAAGCTTAATATGCAGGTCACATAATTCCAAAGGAGAGAATCAAAGTTGATCCAAATAGAGTCAATGCAATCACATGGTGGCTAAAATTAAAAAATATCTCTAAAGAGTATTTTTGGGCTTAATGGCATATTATTAAAGGTTTGTAAAAAAGTATGCCCACCTAGTAGCATTGTTTTGGAATATGTTAAATAAAAACTCCTTTAAATGGGCAAGGAGGTGAGGTGGCTAAAAGAGGTGTTGTGTGTGATTTGGTGCAAGGGTGTACTAAATGTACTTAGTCAATAGGTTGGAATTGTTGGTGCATACAGAAAATAAAAAGTACAAAATATGTGAGTGAGCAAAGCTAAATCAATTACATCCTTTAACATGCAAGAAAAGAAAATTTAAAGAGAAGGGAAAATAAAACCTTTGAATAATCTTCTCAGTCAACTGCCAACTGATGTGGAGCTATTGAAGGTGGATTCAAGTAAAGGAAGCCTCTTTTGTGAATCTGCACACAAAGATAACCAAACAACCCCAACAATATTAAGCATTTTCAAGTTGGAAGTTTACATGGAAGAAATGTGACGCTTGTGATATTGCAAAATTTCTTATGTTGATGTCATATAGGAACCTTGTGAAAGTATTGAAGGAATATGCACACAATCTGCATGGCCCATGAATTGATGTGCCACATAGTCATATATTTGGTCGTTTGAATGATTTGACTTAGATAACTTAGAAATTTCTCATTATCTATGATTCATGTGCTTCATTGTGTTTTCATAAGTTGATTAGTGATGTCTTTGGTGTAAACACCTTCATTTGTGAAAGTGGATGAAAATAGTGGAACAAAAATGATTCTAAATCATGGATAGGGAATATGACAACAAATGGGGGTCTCTACCAAGGGTGCATCTCCTTGGATGGGGTGAATCATGGAGACTTGATTTTAGATGCAGCTTTAACATGGAAATGTGGTGAACCAATGGTTCATCATCTTGAGTCCAAAGGAGGGAAAAAAACTAAAGTGTAAGTGTTTGAGAGTCCATTGGGAAAATGTTTAACAACTATTAAGAGCAAGGTATGATGCTCATTATGCAACCATAGACTAAAAGGACTCCCACTTTTATGGGGAACAATGACATGGGTGCCAACATGCAAAGCATGCTAAACTAGGGAAACCCATGTAAGGAGGTGCATTACCATTCAATTAGGGAGAAAAAGGGAGCTTATAGGAGTAAATCCACTCACCAAAACATGGTTGAACATGCAAAATATTCAAAGGATGATAATAGGTAAGTTGGATCATCTAATTTTGATTTCACCTGTGCTAGGTTAGTGCATTTCTCTTTATCTATAATTTTGTCTATTCAATTTTCAATTTTGATGGATTTTGGGCCTATAAAACTACATGTTGGGGGTCCTAATGAACCCCATAGGTATTAAAGCAATAATTGTGCATACATGCATGAAAAAAGCTTCAACAATTATGAAGTAGCATGAGATATTAGGGTCAGGGGTGCACAATTGCACAATCATGCCAAAGATGTGTGGATCCCCCACGTATTGGTGGTTATTGCATAGGTCATATCTTTTGAGGTTGCACACCATCATAAAATTACATGGAATTTAGGTTGGATGGTCACACAATGTTGACAAGTTTTTTTATTTTGATGTTTATTGGTTTTATTTCTTATAAGTGGTGAGAGCAGGAGCATGAGGTCTTTTGAGGCACATAATTTGTTTTGTTGATGCAAACTCCTAAATTTATTTTAGATCCCATAGATTCACACTAACCTTAGATTCTAGAACACATCATAGGGATTTGGAATATTGACAACTATTTTGATGTTGAAGGGTAGTGTTTGGAGATAAACAAAATACAAGACATCTATTTTATGGTTGGGTTGTTGGTACGGGGAGTGGTAGTATACCTGAAGATAACTCTTTAAGGGCAAGGGACCTTCAATATTGTGATGGACCAAGTCTAAAGGTCAGGGACATAGAAGGTGGAGGGATAGTATCTGACTAAGAGGATTGAGTTGGTGGGTATATGATGCATTATGCTTTGTATTTTGAGGATGGCTAGGGGGATCACTTGTGACTCATTGAGTAGTAGGATAATTTCTAACCCTAATGGAGAGATTCATGCATGGGAATCTTTTTGTCAATGTCGAGTTGTAAAACTCAAGTTGCATAAAGTTGCATAAGTTGAATAGTTGCATAAAGTTGCAATAAGTTGCATAGTTGCACATAGTTGCATAAAGTTGCATAAAGTTTCATAGTTGTATGAATGACATGCATTGCATGCATGCATGTCATGTGCATGTTGATTTAATTTGCATGCATTGTCAATTCAAGGGAGAGTTGTAACTGAAGTCTCAAGTCAAGTCTCAAGCAAAAGTTAGGTTGAACGTAAAATTACTATGAGCTAGAAACAAACAATCTTCCTAATATTGCAAATGATGTAAATGTATTGATCTAGTGTGTTGGAACGTGTAACACTATCCACCATGAAGAAATTTGAATTGCCATGTAGAAGAGTCAAGTTGAATGAGTTATTAAACTCAAGTTGTAAAATTCAAGTTGCATAAAGTTGCATAGTTGCACATAGTTGCATAAAGTTGCATAGTTTCACATAGTTGCATAAAGTTGAATAAGTTGCATAGTTGCATAAAGTTTCATAAGTTGCATAGTTTCAATATTACTCTTTAGGGGAAAGGAGCCTTAAAAATTGTGATGGACCAAGTCTAAAGTCCAAGGACATAGAAGGTGGAGGGATAGTGCATGACTAAGAGGATTGAGTTGGTGGGTGGATTATGCATTATGCTATGTATTTTGAGGATGGTTGCGGGGGGGGGGGGT
>ML794813.1:210384-222364 GCA_009831015.1 Picea engelmannii | reverse complement strand
GCCGGTAGTGATGGAAGCTGCTACTGCTGACAGGACAAGTATGGCTGAGAAGAAGAAAGGTGGGCCCTCCAGGGCCATGCTCAAGTCAATCTCGCTCTCGGTACTCCATGTCTAGGACCATGTGGGCCTCGAGACATGATCTCCTAGTTATCTCTATATATCGGGGATAACAGTGACAAACTTCCCTTGGACAATAGCATGACAATGATGAGACTGATGCAACATTGTATTAACATAAGTTTACAAGGCAGGAGGCAATGCAAACTCTCCATATGTTTGGAAGAATAACCAAACAGGGGAGGACACAGCTCTATGTAGCGAGAATAGCTTCCTAAAGTCGTATTACATCCCAGGGTTTGATGAACAAATGGACAGATGTGATTTATCCAAGGGCAACTCATCATGCTGCTAATAAAGAAAATACTTTTCCCTTCCTCTTTTTGGGGCATATTTGATTTTTTTGTCATTTTCAATGATCTTGGAAAAAAGAATAAAGGAATGTTACGTTACAATGGAGGAAAGAGCAGTACAAAAATACAAGTTCAAGGCGCAAGGACAAGACTGATGTTGAGAACAATGATACTCGGGAAAAAATCCTCCGGGGGCCAAGGGTGTTAAGACGCAGAGGCAAAGTGCTACAAGGCTTGCGTATAAGGTATGCTTCAGATGGTTCAGTTGGGAGCAACATGGAGCCGGCATTTAGACCAAAGATGTAAGTATGCAAACGCAGTTAACAAAACACACAATGGTAACGTCCTTGGATGTAAGTTTAACGAGCCTAGAGAAGGCAAGCTCGGTGTTTTTTCATATTTAGAGAGTTTGAAAAGACATAAAAGGAGACTCCATTGGGGTACCTTTTTCGAAGGTAGTCTAGTTGGTTCGAAAAAGGGGTAAACTAGCACCGGCAAGACATCTATTCAAAACCATTTTAACGAGTGTGATAAAGACAAGATCACTCGGCCATTTTTTCATTTTTAAGGAGTCTAAAAAAAGCTTAACTATGGACTTCGTCGGGAATATTCTTCTGGACCAATTTAATGAGTGTGAAAGAATAAGGTCACTTGGCAATCTTTTCAATTTTAGGGAGTCTGAAAAGAGATTAACTATGGACTCTGTGGGGGTTCCTTTTTCGTAAATTTAGTCCCTCGGGCCCGAGAAAAGGGTAAAATGATACCTGAGAGTACTCTTCTAGAGAACTGAAGTTCCATAGAGTATATCTTTGTTCGTACAGTTGACCATCCGAACCAAAAAAGGGGTAAACTACCACTAGATAGGCATGACTTCAAATTTCAGTTTAACAAGCATGAAAGGCCACAAGATTGCTCAGCAATCTTTTCATGTTTAGAGGGTCTGAAAAGGGCTTAAAAGAAGACCCATAGAGGTTACTTTTCTCAGTTAATCCGGACGAGATCGAAAAGCATAAATGCAGTCTCGTCGGATGTTGCTTTCGGATCTCAAAGTGAGCTTGAAAATCAACAAAGTTAGCTCATGATCGACACTTTGTGGGTCAATGTTGGGTATCTCCTCGGGGGAGCAGTATGCTCCGATGAAAACATTTTCTACGATGCCAGGGGTTCTAGAGAGATTTATAGGTACCGTTTCAGCGATACTTGCCATATTACCCTCAGCATAAACAACACAAGTAGCCAAAGGATTGATAGGACAAGACCTATCTCTAGTCATAGTCAAAGTGAATTCCACTGCTTTGATTCTGCTTAACTCTGAGAGGAAGTATGATTTGTGATGAACATCATCCCAGGGTTTGTCTGGACTAGTCATTGCTTCAATTACTGCTTCTTCAAAGGGAAAGACTAATTCTAACGAATCGGTGTTAGTGAGAGAACTTAGCCCAAATAAGGTCTAGAAGCGGATCGAACTCTTGTGTAGGAGTTGGATCGGGGTTGGCTGAAGCTTGTTGGACAAAAGAGTACGCTACTTCAACTGTGAACAAGGGCATGGACATGCCCGGATGCCCTGTCCCCTCCATCGTGGCCGATGGGGAAGGAAGTATCCATGGATCGGTGAAGTAAGTCATGTGGAACGACGAAACTTGAAAAATCTCAACCTTATGGTGATTGGACATAAACTTGATATCGCCTTGAGGGGGCGGGTAATTGAAGGTACCCATCAAAGATGGGCACAAACCAACCCCTACGTTGACTACACCTGGTTGAGGATTATCAATCATCGGGACCATGGATGCCCCCAATGAAGGGTTAGATCTGGAGAAAGACAATTGATCAATGGTCACTATCTGGCCCTCGTGTGGGAACAACAAGTCCTAGAAAACTGTAGCAACCATAGCTTGCATGGCATAAGTCCAACTCCTTCCTAACAAGAGGTTATAGTCGAGGGGTGCACCGACTACTTATACCTCGACACACACGGTATTCCCTCCTAACTGCACGGAGAAAGAGGGAATGATGCCATGTGGTCGGAATGAACGACCGTCGAAAGAAGTGAGGAGAGTAGGTGACAAAGACAAAACAGATTGGCCAACGACCTTCCAACATGCCAACAACATAACGCATGTCGAGGCTCCCTCATCAACCATCGTGCGAAAGATATTCCAAGTAAAAGTTTTCGTGGGATAAGCCACTACTATCTGAAATGCTATGTGGTAAGGCAGATGAGGTTTTAGGTCAGTTGTATCTAGCATGATGGTACCTAGATTACAAGTCTCGGTAGATCCTAAAGTGGTTAACAAGGCTTTCCTCTGGGAAGGGAAGCTTTGGAAGACCTCCAAAGCGGACATCGCACAAGGGGTTTGTGATAAATCTTCCACCACATAATATTTTTGGGTGGCTCTTGCGTTTGGGTTGTGAGAATCTTTTTTTGAACGAGCCTTTGGGGATGCGTGTCATTATTTCGCCCAACGTCTTCTCAATCTGTAGAGGAAGAGATGGGAGTTTGGCTTATTTTCCCTTCTCAGAAGTGCTTGGTTTACTATAGTCATGCGCTCTAGTCGATATAAAAGCATCACCCTTCACCATATATACATTCGTGGATGCGGGGTTATTCGAAGACGGAGAGGGTCCTTGGCTGCCCCCTTCCGTGCTTGCAGAGGCTTGGGTTAGATTTTGCCCATGTTGAAATGGATTGGTTAACACAACAGGTTGTTGTTGTGTCACAAACTTTTGGGCTTCTGCAAGTCGAGGACATAGATGGGTCAGGTGGTCTTCCGCGCATAAGTTGCATGGATACCTCGCCTTCTGTTTCTCAGTGTTGTCCCCGCCAGAATTATCGGTAGGTTTTTTATCCCCCTTACCCTTCTTTCATTGTTTTTTATTTCCTTCACGCTGCTGGGTGGCCTTTGGATTAGTCGATTGCACTATGTGTACATCCGATGTTTTGGTAGGGGGAGCAGCCAAAGCAGTAGTTTGGTTGGTCGTTGTGTGGTGTATAGACAATCGTTGCAACTGCTTCGTCAATTGCTCAGCGGGATTTGTTTGTGTTGAACCAACAATACCATTGGCATGTGGTCCAGCTCTCTGTCTGGTGTTATCAAGTATTGAGCGTGGCGCATCTGGCAAGATCTCGTATAATAAACCAGACTAAAAATAGATTAGCTCAAGTTGTTGAGCTCTCATGATGGCGTCTTATTCGGAAAATACTCCCGACGTCGCGACGTCTTTGGACAACTGTGGGACCAAAGACTTAAGGAACCACTCGAGCAGGAATGTTCGTGGGACTGGTAACTTAATTAAACTCTTTCAATGTCTCCATTCTTGAATGTGATCAAAGATATGGTCAGCTTTTGTTGGTGATAAATTGGCTAGCAATTCAGTGCCAGCGTCATATCTCACAGGTAACTGGAAATGGTTTAGGAAAGCCATCACCAGTTCGTTGAAGGAAGAGTATCTTGAGCGATCGAGCTCAATGTACCATTTCACAGCACTCCCAATGAGAGTACGTTGAAACAATCGCAACTGTACGGAGTCATCTTTCAACGAGTTAGATGAGCACCAAAGATGGAAGGTAGTCACATGATCTCCTGTATCTTCATTAGGATTGGCTTCAAACTTTGGGATGTCCGAAGGCAACTTCGTCGGCATAGAAGGCCAACGCAGATTGTGACAGATAGGGTCATTCAACAACCTTGTCAAGTCTGGAAAATGCAAGGTTGTAAGGAAGGGTAGTTTGGGTTGTTGGTAATAACCTGGAAAAAAGGGGCCTGGAGTTTGACTGGCACCAGGTTGCCAGGAAATTTTTAGCTGCTGGCCTGGGTTCTGGTAAAAACCATGGCCATGGCCAGCGTATGGATTTTGCGTGTGAGGAGACATCATCGACTGATTTCCAAAATAGGACATAGATGGTTGGGCATGAATTACATTCGAAGGACTTTAGGAAGGGTTGCCCCATGTCAGTCCCGTGGGGATAGGAATAGTGCTTTGTCCGAGGTTCCATTAATTGTGAAAAGAATTACCCCAAATCGGCATTCCTGACGAGAGAATTGATCCCTGCCAAGAATTCCAAGGCACTGATGTGGAAGAAGTTCCTGGGTGTGCCCCCTGTGCAGGAATAGTACTCTGCATAGGAATAGGTTGTCTGAAACCGGGGTTACCCCCAGTTGGGAAAGTAGCTGACAAGAAGGTGTTGTTACAAAACGCATCGAACAAAGAAAACGGTGCCGAACCTATCGGCATATTATGCGAAGGTGGTCCTTGACTCCCCGCTCCAAATAAACTATGGTGTGCAGGTGGCGCAATGGATTGCTAATACGTGCCACCGAGTGAAGGGGACGAAGGAGGTATATGACCTCCCCCATAAGGGAAAGCGTTAAAAGGAGCAGGAGTGCCCCCCATGTGTCCTTGCAGAGGAGCGTTAGAGCTCCCTACCCCTAGACCTAAAGTCTGTGAATAAAAGTAGGAAAGTACAGGACTTGTACCTGAACTAGGCATCCCGTATGAGAACGGAGGGCCTGTCGCACTTGGTGTGAAAGGGGTTGTGGCTGCCGCTAGAGATGGGATCGGACCACTGTGCGATGTAGAGGCAGACGAGACCATGGTGGCTCGGACTGATGACGATGGGTTAGGAGGTGGAAACTCTCAAGTGGTGACAACCGTAGTGGGAATTGAAGAATTCCCAGAAGGAGTAACAACATTTGTTTCCATTGTTGCGTGCAACACTATCTGGCACTCATAAGGATGAATCAGTACGATGGTGGGTGCCGAAAGATCAGTGGTGGAGGTTTCAACCAGACAAAAAGATTTCTCTCCAAGGTCTAAAACGATCGATTCCTCTGGATGTTGGTTGGGCACAATTTATTGTGACCCGGTTGCTTCAAAAGACCCTTGCTGGTCTAGTTTTCACCTTAGTGGTGGCGGGGGTGGCTCCAGTGTAACCGGCGGCAGGACAAGAAGCCTTCGTGACCAGCAGAGCTCATGATCCTACACTGTGTGAGAAGATCAAAGACACTCTAGGGCATTCTAGTTGTTCAAAAACAACACACACTTAAAAAGTCCCTATAAGATAAGACAGGCAAACACTAAATTAATTGGAAGAATAGTTACAACAACCAACACTAGAGAAACTTACCGGTGCAAGTGCAACTCGAACATGGAAGCACCCTCTAGGTATACTCTACAAAGGGTGGTCCAATGTCTGTCCTAGGTACCGTGGTATACCCCCGCAATCACCTGTGTATGTCCCTAAAAAAGATAGGCAACTAGGTTGCCAGCGCACGAACAGTCACCAGGCGGGTACAGTCAAAAGTTGAGTAGACCACAATAAGCAAGGTATCAAGCCTAAAACCTATCGAGGGTATCGAGAGCAAGTGGTCTGAAAGACAACTGAGGACCTCGAACGGATTCGAGACCCATGAAGCTCCGTGACAAATGCAATCGACGGAATCCCAAGACAAGCCCTCTATATGTGTTCTCCACTACGATTGGTCTAGCTTTGGAAGGGTTATATCCACTACCTTTCTGCACACGACCTCGTGTTTATCCCATGTGTTAGAGGGGGGTCCCGGATAACTTTCATGAAACTGGACTTGGACACTCCTTAACTCAGACTCCAATGTTTGATTTTAATGACCTTGAAGAGTTTCCTCTCCAACCTAATCCAAGGCCCTAATCCTGAACTAGTTGGTTAACCCCACAAACATAAAAGTCTAATGAATTTTAGATTTAGCATTAATTTTATGGCTTGTCTTATGTTAAGGGGTATGAAAGTGAAACTAGTGATGTTTGAAAAACGAAAGTAAAAATGAACAGAAAGCTGGAAACAAAAACCTTCACTTAACGCAAATTTTCAACAACTTTTCAAATTTTTTTTTTAAATTTTCTAAGATCTTTTGAATCAGAAAACTTAAAGAAGGATTTAACTCAACTACGAGCTACTTATGATCTAAGAAAATTGTGAAGAACTTATGAAAGAAAATACTTTTCCCTGGTTACTAATGCAAAACAACATTTTTCAACCAAATAAAGAAATGATTTTTTTTTTTTATTTGAATGCTCACAAAGCAAAAAGGAAAAATATCAACAAATCAAAAACCAATAAAAACTTCTAGCCTAATCGCAGATCGCAAAGAATCACTTCAAGAAATCACACACTAACAACTTAAAAAAGGACTCTCACACTTGTCTAAAAATCCTTAAGAAAATTTTATTGAAAACTTTTAAATGAAAAAAGAAAGCTATGGCTAAGATCAAACCTAAGCTACTGACTGCTAGAACAGAGATTCGAAAAACCTAAGAGGTATAACTCTTGTCAAAGGAAAGGATGGTTGCCTCACCCTCAACAAAAACTATCCTTCGAAAGCCCATTGCTGACAATTCAACAGCAAGAGTGTGCACGCGCGTTGTGTAGAGTCATATGGCGTGTACACGTGCGTTGGCCTTATACAGGCTACGTGTATCTCTAAAAATCTAAAACAAATAAAAACAGACAATCCAAACAAGGAAGAAACCACTGATATTGAGAACCGAGATCTCTTGAAGGCTTACGCACTTTCTTTAACAGAAAAAAGAAAAACAATGTAAGGAAAAATTCGTAAAACAAACCAATCTGAGATGAACCCTAAGCTATAGACTGCAAACAACCAAGACAAGAAAGAGTTCCAGAAAACCCCTGAGAATGACTAGTTCTGACAAGGAAGAGGATGACTACCTCAAAATTTTTATGGAATCATACACACTATTGTTACTTCTTCAGCTAGCATTTACACGTGGGCTATAAGAAAGTAGGGCGCGAGTACACGCGTGCAGACCTTATCCAGGCCGCATGTACCTCTGTGGGTCTCAAAAAAACACAGTCAAGCAAAGAAACAGAGATAGCTGGTATGGAAGACCAGAATCTCTGTTAGCTCAGACTTTGCAGAAACTTCAAAAAACAGGAAAGAAAACCAGTATTTTAAAAATACCCAAAAATATTCCCAGGAACCCTAGAGACTTCCCCCGTATGGTTGACAATTCTACTGTGGTGGGAAATTCCCCTACAAACTAGCATTTAGGGTTATATTATGCATGCAAATAAGACCGAAAGAATCCTACTTTCTACGATCATCCCAGACCTAATCCCCATTTCTTTTAAGCAAATACATGGTTAAACGAACATACCTTGCTCCGGACATTAGATGTCGATCCTTCTTCATGCTTGATCGCTTGCTAGTAGCTATCCTCCCAAGACTGAACTGTGTACAAAACAAGAAACAAACTCTACATGCATTTGTTCTACAGATTAATGGGTTAGAGATTCAAACATATATTCACTAAACTATGAAGAACTCATATAGTGGGACGAGAAAAGCATTTATTTATTATTAACTTTAATGAATCAACTTACAATGTCAAGACCGGCCACTGCTCTACGAACCTGATCCTGAGCTCCTCTTCAAATGTCCTCTAACTTCTTTGCTTTGTATCTCTCTTTGCACAAGGATGGCTAAAGGGTTGGGACAATGGGAATGTGTAATTGGGTAGAGTTTCTTTATTATTATTCTCCTCCTTCCAAATGGGACCCCTAACCCTTCTTTTATAGGCTAGAAGAAGCTAGGTATTTAGACGAACCCTCGACCATGCATGGCCAGGAGTTTCAGTTAACTCACGCAAAGTTGTGTGTTCCGTCGACAACTTTCCTTTTTTCGTGCTTCTGAAGGTCCACACGGGCTGTAGTGGGCCAACTAGCATGGACATTGTAGATCCACGCAGACTGTAGTGGGTCAGCTAGCATGGACTTTTAAAAATGGAGTTTTTAGAAGAGTTGTTCAGTAGTGTTTTGGAAAAGAAGGAATCCGAGATGGCATGATTCCAGGTAAGCATGTATGGTGCAAATTAGGGTTATAATACTATCCTGTTAAATCCTTTCTTGGTTAGGGTTTTAACTTAGGGGTTATGATGGTCTATTCCCCTAGTTTCCCATCAAATAGCATGCTAGGTGACTAATTTAAGAGGTATGACTTTGCTTATAAGGGTTTAAGTCCAAGGTTCAAGTCCTCCATCATTATCCATTCGTTAGAATTAGGAAAGTAATACAGAACATAAATGTCTTTTTGAATATTCGGTTAGAAGAGCACTTAGAACACATCCATAGATATTGAACTTAGGAAGAATAATACTCAGATCTGAACAGACTGTAATTAAACTCAATCAGTCCTCTAATTCTTAGTTAGCAAACACACAGAAAACTAGTTTGATGCAGACTTATTAATCACTGGATCTGATGCAGATTTAACTCATGAACAGATCTAAATAATATATCTAATATAGATCCAAAAGAATAGATCTGAACAGTAGATCTGAAATAGATCTTAAGCTAAGAGTGGGATACAAATAAGAAAACATATAGATCTAAGTTTCAGAAAGTAGATCTAATCTATGATAACCTTTAGTAAATAACAACTTACAGATTTGACTAGAAGATCTTACCTGGAAGACTTACCTCAAATTTTTGAAGGAGAGCAGCCACACATAGGTGATGTAAATCACTGAATCTATGCTCAGAAAAAGTCAAGTTCATAGATCTACAATATAGGTTATATCTCTTGCCCAGAGATGAATAGAATTTCTTTCCACCAAGGAAAAAGGGCCACATAAACACCACACCAAAAGTCTGTGATTAAACCCTCACACACAGAAACTTCTAGACACCCAAACCCTCATACACATAGGAAATTTTAGGAATCCAAGCCCTCACACAAACAGAAACTTCCAGGGACATAAACCATCATACAAAAGAGGGGTTATAGGCTACTTATAGAGGGTCACGGCTCAAAGAGAGTGTTCAGAACTATAGGCATGGCACAAAGAGAAGGGCCGCATTCATGCTAGAGAGGTCACAACTCAACAGATCTTCATTAAGAGGGAGACGACAACTACAACTTCTTTACACGAGCATAAAAACTCAGCTCAACAACCTCAACACGGATTTGGCATCAGTAGGGAAAGACCTTCATCAGACCAACACATGGACCTGTCAAAACAAGGTTGAACTATTGAAGGAGGAGGGCCGCAACTACACAGAGGAGATCCACTCACTTTGAATGATAAAGAGAGTGTGTAATAAAGGGTAGAGGGTAGGCCTTTATTTATATTTTAGGCTAGGGCAAAATAAGGGTAATAGTAATTAAAATAATAATTAAAAATAACATGTTTTAATTAATATAAATATTAATTCAAAACATGTTATAATTAAAATATTTAATTAATATTTTACATTAACCCTTAAGACAAAAACAAAGCCCCAAACAAACACAAACAAGGGTAAAGGGGTTTTAGGTGGGGTTGCTTGGTGGCAATACTTGTCCATTCATTTTCAAAGTGACCTTATTAACTTTATCATCATTGCATATGGGATGCATCCCTCATGTGGTCATGCCCACCTTCAAGGAGGGTCATACACCAACAAAGTACCTGATCAAGGATCAAGTTGCCCCATAACATTTATGGGGTCTTATCCACCAAGGTACAAGACCAAATATCAATCCATGTCCCAGGAATGGGTACCCTGGACCATGTCCAAGGGCCCTAGACATATCTAGGGACTTTAACTGCTTGGTCCCAGACCAAGAACCTCAGTCAAATACTGGGGGCCCTCTCAAGGGTTTTTACTGCTTGGTCCCAGACCAAGAACCCCAGTCATATACTGAGGGCCCTAACAAGGGTCTTTTTCCATGGCACTGACTATTTGGTCCCAGACCAAGTACCCCAGGAGTGCACTGGGGGCCCTAGATCTCGGCTAGGGTCTTTGCCATCCTCCCGGAGAATGGTTCTTGCAGCTGCTGCAAATCTAACACTCCCTCTCAGTAAGAGAGGCATTATCAGCTACACCAAGCTTGTCACAAAAGTATACAAACTTTGTCAAGTACAGTGGCTTGGTAAAAATATATGTTGTCTGTTCTGCCGTCGAAACATAATGAATGCTAAGAATGTTCTTCTGAACCATGTCTCGGACATAGTAATATCTCATCTCAATGTGTTTCGATATGTCGTGAAACACTGGATTCTCGGTGAGCTTTATACAGCTCTAATTGGCACAGTGAATGACTGTGGGTTCAAGATCTGAACTGAACAAGTCTGAGAGTAGCTTCCTAAGCCACACTGCTTCTCTGCTAGTAGCACTTGCAACAATGTATTCTTCTTCTGCAGTGCTTTGGGATATGGATCCATGTTTCCTGTTGGACCAGGAAATCATTGTTGAACCCAAACTGAAGCAATATCCGAAAGTGCTCTTTCGATTCACTGTATTGCCCATCCAATCTGAATCTGTAAAACCATGGAGCATTACACCTCCCTTGGCAGTGTATCTAAGACCATAAGCTATTGTTCCCCAAACATATCTCAGAATATGCTTCACAACAACCATATGTATATGCTTTGGTTCACACATGAACTGGCTAAGAGCATTTACCGCATAACAGATGTCTGGTCTCGTATGTACGAGATACATCAAAGACCCAATGATCTGTCGATATAAGGTGGGGTCTTCTGGATTTGAACCTGTAACTTGATCTTGTAGTTTCTTTAGGTTATAGATCATTGGAGTTAGCATGGACTTGCAATCCATTATGCCAAATCTGCAGAGTACATCAACTGCATATTTACCTTGTGAGAGAAAGATCTCCCCTGATTTCTGCCAAACCTCTAAGCCTAAGAAATAGTGCATGAATCCCAAGTCTTTCATTTCGAACTCTGCAGAAATCTCCCTCTTAGTATGAGCTATCAAGTTTTCCTCTCTAGTGAGGAACAGATCATCCACGTATAAGACTAGGATAACCAGATGATTTTGAACAATCTTTATATAAAGATTTGGATCTACTATGCTCTTGGAGAATCCAAGACTTTGTAGAAAATTGTCTATTCTACCATACCAAGCTCTCGGAGCTTGTTTCAACCTATACAAGGATTTCTTGAGTTTTCACACATGAGATCTTTTATCATGTATCACAAAACCTTCAGGTTGCTCAATATATACTTCTTGCTCAATTTCACCGTTAAGAAAAGCAGTCTTAACGTCCATCTGTTGAAGTTTCCAACCAAAAACTGTTGCAAGTGAGATAATAATCCTGATTGAAGTATACCTGGCAACTGGAGCAAAAATCTCGTCGTAGTCAATTCCTTCTTTCTGAGAGAAACCACGAGCCACGAATCTTGCCTTGTATTTCTCAATACTGCCATCTGCTGCATGCTTTATCTTATAAAGCCATTTTGAAGTTACTACTTATTTTCCATGAGGTCTAGGGACTACGGTCCATACATCATTCTTTAGAATAGAATCATATTCTTCATTCATAGCATCTTTCCACACTTGATGTTTAAAGGCTTCTACAAATGTAGACGATTCTGAATTAATTACATTATTTAAATTGTTAATGTTTATGCCATTATTATAGCTCTTTTCATTTCAATAGATAAGAGCATCATAAGAACAAGATCACTGAGAAATACACATTCACAAGAGACACAACATTTATCCTGGGAAACCCTCTAGGGGAAGAAAACCCAGCAAAAACTTCCTTATCATAAATAGCTTATAC
>ML794813.1:196917-210036 GCA_009831015.1 Picea engelmannii | reverse complement strand
AAATAGCTTATACAATGTTCAAGAGATAACTCAAACCAATACAAATAGTCCTCCCCAAGAGATGCGCCACTCTTCTTCTCCTCTCTCTAACTAGTAATTGCAGCTTGCCTCATAAGATAATGAGCAAGTGAGTTGTGTGTTAAAGTGAGGCACTAGCCTCCTATATATATAAGATTGTCATGTGTGAAAGGGTTTCACTGGCAGGGCCGACCTCTCACTCTGGGTAGGTAAACCCACCTTTAAATTAATTCTAGGTCTCAATAACAACTATTGGGGCTGACTTCTTATTCCGCCCATTGTAATTGTTCGATGACCAATCCACAAAAGGGGATTTGGTCCTAATACAATTACCGACATGATTAATCCACAATGGAGATTAATCCTAATAATAAAATAACAATAATAATAAGAATTCTCTTCGCAGTTACATTATTTCAACATTCCCCCTTAACAAGAAGGGTATTCTTCATCAGCATCAGGTGAGATAGGTTTGCATCATCAGTGGCATCAGGAGGACAATATCGTCAATATCATCTTGAAACATTGGCTAGCATATTTACAAGTCAACGGAATTTTTCTTCATCGGTAGCATCATCATTCTTGAAAGAATGATATCATCATCTACATCAAATATGTATCAGTAAAAAAAAATGATACCTCATCACAGCACTAGGCTGGCAGTACGACACTGGCTCAATGTCACAGCTGTTAAGCTGGTAGCTCAGTGTCAGTCACATCTTGCTTTACATCTAACAACTAGGTCAAAAGCAAGGAATATCATCATCTCACTTTACATCTAACAACTAGGTCAAAAGAGAGGAATCGCAACATCATGCTTTACGTCTAACAGCAAGGTCAAAAGCATGACTCATCTTGCTTTACGTCTAACAACGAGGTCAAAAGCAAGGAACACATCAAAATCTCGCTTTACGTCTAACAGCGAGGTCAAAAGCGAGGAATCATCTTTCTTTACGTCTAACAGCTAGGTCAGAAGCAAGGAATCCACAGTGTCATGCTTTACGTCTAACAACGAGGTCAGAAGCAATGACTCATCTTGCTTTACGTCTAACAGCGAGGTAAGAAGCAAGGAATACACAACATCATGTTTTACGTCTAACAACGAGGTCAGAAGCAATGACTCATCTTGTTTTACGTCTAACAGCGAGGTCAGAAGCAAGGAACACACAACGTCATGTTTTACGTCTAACAGCGAGGTCAAAAGCAATGACTCATCTTGTTTTACATCTAAAAACGAGGTCAGAAGCAAGGAAAATATATATACTTCCCCTTTCAGGGAGGGTCCTTTCGGACTATACCAAGCTTATCTCGAAAGTGTTTAAACTTTACACGAGATAGAGGCTTAGTCAACACGTCAGCAACCTGTTCATCCATGCTAATGTACTGGAGCTTCAAGGCTCCTCTCTATACCATGTCGCAGATGAAATGATAGCGGATCTCTATGTACTTCGACCTGTCATGGAATATAGGATTCTCTGTCATCTTTATGCAGCTCTAGCTGTCACATAGAATCACGGTTGCTCTCATCTCCAAGTCAAATAGACCAGTCAACAACTTTCGAATCCATATAGCTTCGCAGCTAGCAGAACATGCAGCAATGTAATCTGCTTCCACTGTTCTGAGAGAAATACTGGATTGCTTCCTACTCTGCCACGAGATCATGGCTAATCCCAAATTGAAACAGCATCCGAAAGTGTTTTTTGTGTCTGCAACGCTTCCTACCCAATCTGCATCAGTATATCCACTCAATGTGAAGTCATGATATCCATCATAGCTGAGACCATAATCCATTGTACTTTTAAGGTACCTTATCACATGTTTTGCAGCCACTAAGTGAACACGTCTGGGCTCTACCAGAAACTGACTCAAGGTGTTCACTACAAAATAGATGTCTGGTCTGGTGTTTGTCAGGTATATCAATGATCCAATAATTTGTCTGTACAGTGTGGCATCTATCAAATCTGACGAAGTATCGACCAGCAGCTTTAGCTTTGCTTCCATGGGTGCATTCATGGACTTGCATTCTAGCATGTCGAATCTCTTTAAAATTTTTACCGTGTACTTCCCTTGGTTAAAGAAGATTCTTGCCATACCTCAAGGCCTAAGAAGTAATGCATTAGACCAAGGTCTTTCATTTCAAATTCTGTGGCAAGTCTCTGTTTACATTCAACGATGAGCTTTTCTTCTCCAGTTAAGAATAAGTCATCCACATACATTAGTAGGATTACTGGTTCATTATCCATAATTTTGAAGTAGAGATTTGAGTCTGCTTTACTCTTGGTAAAGCCTAAGCTCGCCAGGAAACTGTCTATACGGCCATACCAAGCTCTGGGAGCTTGCTTTAATTCGTATAAGGATTTCTTCAATCGGCAGACATGAGACTTCCTGTCTTCAACCTCAAATCCTTGGGGTTTCTCTATATACACTTCCTCTTCGATAACACCATTCAGGAAAGCTATCTTCACGTCCATCTGGTACAACTTCCATTTCATCTTGGCAAAAAGAGCTATAATGGTTATGATCGAAGTGTATCTGGCCACAGGAGAAAATGTCTCTTCATAGTCAATACCTTCCTTCTGGGAAAATCCATGAGCGACAAATCTTGCTTTATATTTCTCAATACTTCCATCAACAACATGTTTTATTTTGAAGAGCCATTTTGATGATACCACATCCTTACTTTTTGATCTGGGAATTATTTCCCATACATCATTCTTTATTATGGATTGGTATTCCTCTGTCATGGCATCTACCCATTCCTTGTTTTGAATGGCCTCTTCAAAGCATGTAGGTTCTTCATCAAGTAGGTTCTACATCAAAGCCGTGTAACTGGAGAATGGCTTTGGTCTTTTCACCTGTCTCGTGGTTCCTTTTGGAACACCATTCTTCTCTCCATCTTGAATAAGCTCTCTTTCCCAAGAAGGCTTTCTTTTATGGGAGAAGGTCATTTGAGGAGGTTCTTGAACTTTTGTTATATCATGATCTTCAGGAGTCTCCTCATCAGGGGAAGTTACGCCTTCCCTTACAGGTTCTGCAGTTCTGGGAACTTCCCTCACGGATTCTGTAGTCCTGGGATTTACAGGTTCCTCTTCATATACTTCTTCAAGCTAGCATCTTCTTGATTTCTTAAGTATTTCTTCTTCATCAAAGGTCACATCCCTACTGATCTCAATATGGCGGTGACTAGGTATGTAGATTTTGAAGGCCTTGGATACCTCACAGTATCCCACAAATATTCCCTTCTTTCTGGAGGGTTCCAGCTTGTTTCTTTTCTCTTTCGGTATATGAATAAATACTGGACAGCCAAATATTTTGAGATGGCTTACCTCTGGCTTATTTCTAGTGAACATTTCTTCTGGGGTCTTGAACCCAAGTGCACTATGGGATAATCTGTTCTACATATAAACAACTGCCATTGTTGCTTCTGCCCATAAGCACATAGGAAGATCTTGATCATGAATCATGGTCTTTACAGCTTCCATAATCGTTCTGTTCTTCCTCTCAGCTACACCATTTTGTTGAGTATTATAGGGAGTAGTGAGTTCCCTCTTGATCCCAACACCTCTGCAGAAGTTCACAAACTCCTTTGAGGTATATTCTCCTACATTATCTGACCTGAGTATCTTAATCTTTCTTTTGGAAAGATTCTCTATCAAGGCTTTGAATTCCTTGAATTTGCTGAATATTTCATATTTAGATTTTAAGAAATATATCCAGGTATTACGAGAATAATCATCAATAAATGATACATAGTATACATACCCGCTAATGGAGGATGATGGCATTGGGCCACACACGTCTAAATGGATGAGTTCCAATGCTCCTTCTACTTTGTTGTCCCTCTTTGGAAAAGAGTTCTTGATGTTCTTCCCTTGCGCACATCCATTGCATATACCTTCATGATCAACCTTGAGTTCTGGTCAACCTGTGACAGCTTTGCATATGTATGGTAGCACCTTGTAGTTGATGTGGGCCAATCTTCTATGACAAAGTTCACATGAGTTTTCGATGGCATGGGTCATGGTAGTTTCTGGGTGACCCTTCAGCTTATATAAGCCATTTTCTTCACTTCCGATGATGATTACTTCCTTTAAGGTTTCTCCCTTAGCCCACATAAGAACTTCTCCATCTATGAAAGAAACTCTATAGCCTTTCTTGTCTAAAGTTGATATGGAGAGTAAGTTCTTCTTTAGGCCTGGTACATAGAGTATGTCCTTCATTGTTATTGAGTTTTCTGAATCTAGTTTGTAGTTTGATTCTCCTATTCCCTTGATGGGATATTGATAATCATCTTCAAGAGTTACTTTTTGAGAAAACTTCTTTTATGAAATACAAGAGAGAGTATTTTTCTTACCCGTCATATGTTTTGATGCACTGCTATCAATGAGCCATGTGTCCCCTCCAAGTGATACAGATCCTGAGAGAGCTGAGATCAAGACATGGTCCTTAATCATCTTCATAGGTGGTTCTTCATCTTCGACTATGTGAGCATGTTTCCTTTTGTGCTTCCTCTTGTACTCTTCTCTTCTGACTAGACAATTATTCGCCTTATGTCCCATCTTATCACAATGATAGCATTGTATAGATGAGAGATTTCATCCCTTGCATTGTCCTTTCTTTTGAAAACTTCTTGAATGAGATTCTTGGTTGTTGAATTTGTTTGATGGTTGCAGTTCTCTATGAGATTCCCTTTTGAAGTAGGGTTTCTTCCTTCCTCCTTTTGTATGAGTAGCTAGGGCTTGATCATCGTCCCTTGCTAGTAGTGCTTCACGGTTGGCTACCCTTGTCTCTTCTTGGGTGCATTCTTCCCATAGGATCTCAAACTGTAGTTTCTCCTTTCTGCCACATACTGACTGGATGAAAGCATCCCAAGGTCTTGCGAGACCATTTAGGGCTGTTATCATGAATTCGTCTTCGTCGATGGTGTCTCCAATCGCTTTTAATTTTTATTTTATTTATGAGATTCGGGAGAAATATTCTTGAATCATTTCTCCTTTCTACATCTTGGTATTCTTCAATTGAGTTCTTAGATTCATCTTTCGATTGATGTTCTTTCCTTCATATAGTTTGCTTAGAGAGTCAAACATTTCCTTCGAAGTCTTCTTGGACGATACATATGGGATCAGGTGGTCTTTGATTGAATCTGCAATGATTCTTTGAGCCTTGATTGAGTCCTTCTGATGCTTCGCTTTCTCTACAACATCTTCAGGTTCCTCCACTTCTTCTTTGATAAATTTTTCTAGGTCATTCTCTGCAAGGATCAGACTGATCCTATAATTCCAGGCACAGAAGTGGTCTATGCCTTCTAGTTTCTCAACAAGCTTTGTGCTTGCAGAAATCTTGTACTTAAGGCTATGAAAATGACCAAAAATTGAAAATGCTTAAAGTCAAATTTTGACCTTACCATGAGGTGCGCTTAGCTGAGGCGAGTAGCCTGGTGTCCTTGAATCTGAGAAAATCCAATTTTTACCCCGTCAAATTTGATCTGTGGATTTATAGACTGGTTGTTATGAACATAAATACATATAAATAGATGTTCATAACATAATAATTAATTAGTAAATAGTAAGTAATAGTAATTATTAATAATGAAAGGACATGTTGAATCTACTGACCACGGTACAGGGTTTGGACGAATACAGCCGCCGCGGCCTGAGTACCAAAGATGATAGGCCCGAAGGGGCCCCTGAATCACATGGAAGGGGCGCAGCATGGTGTCACCTACAGCCAAATAATCACCAGCGAACACCCTGGAACGGGAATCAAACGACCGACCTTCGAAACACCGTTGGACTTGCGCGCGCAGCTCCTGATAGAAGGCACCTTCAAAGATAAGGAAATGGATATTGACCCAGCCAAGGAGAAGCATCCAACAAATGTCTCATCTCCATGGATGCCAGGGAAATGCATCCCCTAGGCACCACAGGAACCAAAATACGTGGTCAACTCACCATGCATTGAAGAACAGAAACAATACATGCGCGATAACGCCCTGGTAGGCAAATTTCTAGGGCTTTGGCCCTCTGAACGGGATCTGGTAAAATGGATACAGTATTGGTGTAAACCAAAAGGCCACTATGACTTGCAGCTGGGATCGAAGGGCTTTTTCACAGTTATCTTCCACAACTTAGAGGACCAGAACCGCATCTTCGAAGGGGGGACATACTTCTACAACTCGGCTGGACTATTCTTGAGATTCTGGACAGAAAAGTTTAGCCCTGAAAAAGAGGACTTCGCTCATGCACCGGTTTGGATCAGGCTATACTCCCTACCTCAGGAGTTCTAGCTGGAAGAGGTTCTAGCAGGAATAGGCAACACGATCGACATTTATGTGAAATCCTCTGAAGCAACCAAGCAGCGCCGCTATACCTCCTATGCGTGAATCTGCGTCTATCTGAACATAGCCAAGACGCTCCTGGGCTCCATTACTCTAGAGTATCATGACGAGGACTGGTCACAGACCATTTACTATGAACACATTCCCTTCCACTGCAGAAAATGTCACGAACATGGCCACCTGTTCAGAGAATTCCCCCTCAATCAAATCAGCAAAGAAGATCATCCAGAGAGAGGCAAGGACAAGGACGGATTCGTGCAACCCACAACAAAAAAATGGCAGGGAGTACGACGACAACCATCTCAGGTAAGTAAAGATCCATCCACCAGTAATAAGTTTGCTATTTTACAAGAACATTCAGAAACCCCGATAAACCCTGCAAATCAGAAAGATCCACATTTTCAAAACGAGTCTCAGACTCCAAACCAAGGCCCTGAGGAGCCCCAAAAAAATAAAGAAGTAGACCATACTCCCCCAGGTATGAACCGGGCAACGCCAGGACCCCAGGAGGCAGAAGACGGAGACGAGGATATGGAACTGGAAGAACTAGACCTAGCAGGAGTGGATCTGGACCATTTGGAGCATGCCTACAGACATCAAAAACTCTACACCATACCCAGGGATCAGCTAAGAAAAGTTCATAAGGTATTCCTCAACTCCTCTGCAGGGTCATCTTCCTGAGCCAGCAAGGCTCTAGGAATCCAGGGAAGTCAAACAAAAACTTCAATGAAAGGCCAAAAAGATGAGAAGAAGAGAGGAAGAAAATCCACAAACAAGCTCATTCAGGAAATTGGGAATTTTATGGTGAACTTGGGACAGATTCACCTGATCTCGGATACCTTCCCTCCTCTCCCCACCCCCCCATCATCATGAAGATCGTATCCTGGAACACCAGAGGTCTTAATGGACGTAGCAAAAAAAAAATGCTACGGGAAATGATTATAGAAGCAACCCTTGATGTTGTAATGCTACAAGAAACCAAATGTACCTCAGAAGATATAGATCGGCTACTTCCCTTCTGCTGGAAACAAGGAAATGCGGCCTCCATCAACGCCACAAGTACGGCTGGAGGGGCGGCAATCCTTTGGAACATCAATACTGTACTAATAGGAAACATTTGTGCTACCAGATGGTCTATCACAGCCGAGTACAGGCTCATTGGATCCAATCAGCCTGGCCACCTAACTAATATATATGGCCCGGCCAGCCCAAGGGACAAACAACCCTTCCTCGGAAGTCTGAGGCATATACCCAGCCTCCTGGAGCATGATAATTGGATCCTTGGTGGAGACTTTAATATCATCTGCAACCTGGAGGAAAAAAAAGGTGGATCGAGACGTCTGGACTAGGACTCCTGTGACTTTAACACCCTAATTGATGACCTTCACCTCATTGATCTGGAACCCAACAATGACATCCACACTTGGTCGAACAGAAGAACAGGGGTGCACCAAATCTCCTGCAAACTTGATCGCTTTCTCGTATCAGAACCTCTGATGCTGAGCGGCCTGGAAATGGAGTCTGTAATCATGAATGTCCCTGGATCAGATCACTGGTCCATACGGTTATGGCTGGATCTAACAGCCACCCTAGGGAAGAAACCTTTTCGATTTGAACAATTTTGGTTGGAACATCCGGACTTCAAGGCAAATATCTAAGACTGGTGGAAGCAAGCAGAGATATCAAATGGATCCTGAATGTATCGATTCCAGCAGAAACTAAAGAATCTTAAGCAAATACTTAAAAGTTGGAATAAGCAAACCTTCGGCAACATTTTTGACTCACAAAAGCAACTGTCCAAGCAAATGGAGGAGCTGCATATTCAAATCCGGGAGCAAGGGCTAACAAATGAACTGAAAGAACAGGAACTCAACATAGCCCAACAAACTGAAGAGAGGAAACGACAAGAAGAGATACTGTGGAAGCAGAAATCGCGCATTCAATGGCTCAAAGAAGGAGAACGTAATACCAAGTTCTTCCATCGAACAGTGATCCAACGCAGGCATTCCAACAAGATCATGCACCTCATTACGGATGAAGGAGAAACCCTTCAATCTCATGGGGAAATGGAAACAAGCCTGATTAACTACTTTCAAAACCTCCTCACATAACCTAACCCCAATAGACAGGCAGTAATCAGCAAGATCACCAGGCATATATCCACAGTGGTAACTCAAGAACAAAACGATTCTCTGCTCTGACCCTTCACCATTGAAGAAGTTGATTAAGCTTTGCACGACACCCCCAAATGCAAAGCCCCCGGCCCCGATGGATTTACAAGCGATTTTTTCCACTATTGTTGGCCGATGATTAGGACAGAGGTCTGGGAAATATTGGAGGACTCCAGAGTCACTGGTAAGGTCCTTAAAGCTTTTAATTCCACCTTCCTTACTTTGATCCCCAAGGAGCGGTAGGCAAATCAGGCCAAGCAATTCAGACCTATAGCTCTCTGCAACGTGATCTACAAACTCATCACAAAGGTCATTGCCAGAAAACTCAAGCCAATTCTACCAACAATCATTTCCCCGGAACAGTCAGGTTATGTGGAAGGCAGGCAAATCTTGGATAGCATTATCTTAGCGCATGAAGTAATTCACTTCCTGCAGAAAACTAAAACCCCAGGTATGCTCCTCAAGTTAGATCTCTCTAAATCCTTTGACAAGATCAGCTGGGAATACCTGCGAGCAATGCTCCTAGCATTTGGCTTTAGCCAAAAATGGGTAACCTGGATCTTAAGCTTAACCTCCTCAGCCTTTTTCTCTCTTTTGATCAATGGAGTTCCCTCGAAGCCCTTTTCCCCCTCAAGAGGAATTAGACAGGGGGACCCTCTCTCCCCCTTCCTATTCATCATTCTAGTCGAGGGGCTCAGTCGATCCATTCATGCTTCCATCAATCAAAACCTCCTCATGGGCTTACCCTTGCATGGAATTTCACCTCCTTTATCGCATAGCCAGTTTGTCGATGATACTCTTTTAATGGGCAGCCCCACGGTGCACGAAGCCACCTCTCTTCAGGAGATTCTCCAAACCTTCTCTGAAGCCTCAGTACTTGACTGTAACAGGGACAAATCCCAAATCTTTTTCTTTAACACGCCCCCCCAGATCCAGCGACATATTTCAGATCTGCTAGGCTTTACCAGAAGCTCCCTTCCATCCAAATATCTTGGCCTCCCTCTGATTGACACTGCGCACCGAAACTCTTCTTGGGAGCACCTTCTTTCCTCCTTTTCTAAAAATCTCTCTTCCTGGACCTACAGAGCCTTGAACCTACCAAGCCACCTCATTCTCCTCAAAGCTGTCCTTCAAGCTCTCCCGATCTATGCCTTCTCTGCGCTGGCTGCCCCAAAAGTCGTCCTTACCACCATCAGAAATTTGCAAAGAAACTTTATTTGGCAAGGACTAAATAAAGAGAGGAAAATTTCACTAGTGAGTTGGGAAAAGCTTTGTCGCCCCAAACAGCATGGCGGACTAGGAGTAAGAGACCCCTCAATCATGAACAAGGTCCTTAGTGCCAAAATCTGGTGGCGTTGGCTGAAAAGCCCTGGGGATCTCTGGGCCAAACTATGGAGAAAGAAATACACACCCAATACTATAGAGAAAAATCTCATACGCTAGAATGGAGACAACCCGGGCTCCCTAATTTGGACAGCCGCCAAGAAAAATAGACAGCTCATCACTCAGCATGCTTTCTGGGAAATCGGGAATGGTGAAACGACTCTGTTCTGGCAAGATTCCTGGCAGTAGTGGCCAACACTAAGTGCTGAAGATTGGGCCCGTGACATCTGCGCCCACGCTACACAGGCGGGCCTGACAAGGGTAACACACTACTGGAAGCACAACTCCACGGAGGACACCTGGCGAAGCTGGACCCTAAATCCGGAACGCCTTAACCCCAGAAGCCACATAGATCTGACACCCCTGCAAGAGGAGCTGAACAGGAGACGAATTCCCATTGTGACAGCAGAGGACACCCTGCATTGGGGCTACAAACCAAAAGGATCTTTCAGCACTCAGGAATCTTACCACCTGAAAACTCAGTCCGATCTCCCCCCAAGCACAAAAGTATGGGGAAAGTTATGGGACCTTAAGCACTGGCTGAAAATCACGCTCTTCTTATGGCTGATTTCTCACTCCAGCATTCTAACTTGGGACAATCTCCTAAAAAGAGGTTTTAAGGGACCATCCTTATGCATTATGTGTGGGGAAGCTGAGGAAACCCTAAATCACCTCCTCAACACCTGCCCTTACACCATTCAACTATGGGACCAATTCGCCATCATCATGCGCACCTCAGATTGCCTCAGAGACAGCATCCAAGAAACCATCTCGCTCTGGAGATATCAGGCTTTCCAGTCCCCCATCCTCAATCGAATCTGGCAGCTTCTACCTGGCTTCATTCTCTGGCATACCTGGAAGGAAAGAAATAGAAGAATTTTCAAAAACACCTCGCTCCCTTGGCAGCAATGCTGGAATCTTTGTCAACGCAACATCTTGGAAACCATTAACCTCAGAAGTTGTACGGCTGATGATTCAGTTGGCCCTCCTTCTGAACTCATCATCCTTCGTTACTAGCTCCCTCTTCCTCCAACCCCTCCTCGCCCCATCCCACCTTCTCCTAGTCGCCACTCTAGCAGCCCTTCCAACTGGACAGCTCCTCCTGAGGACTTTGTCAAGCTAAATTTTGACGGAGCCTCCAAAGGCAATCCTGGAGCAGCGGGATATGGAGTGGTTCTTCAAAACCACCACGGACATATTCTAGAAATAGCATCAGGGTCAATCGGGCACTCTACAAACAATGTTGCAGAACTTTGGGGACTCATCAAGGGACTGCAATTAGCCACCAAAGGCAATTACACAAAGGTAATTACTGAGGGGGACTCTCAAATAATCATCAGTTTACTGAGAAGAATCTTAAATGGAGCAAGAGCGGACAACATATCGCCCAGTTGGAAACTTTCTCATGGACTGCAACTCATTGAAAACATACTCACTCCAAATTTGGCCATAATTCCCATACACATCAGAAGAACGACGAATCAGGTTGCTGATGAGCTTGCTAATGTCGGCGTCAATTGGAAGGGACCGGATCTCTGCTGCCAAGAAGCCCAGGATCCAACCCACCCTATCCTCCAGCAGATTATCCGCAAGGTGGACACAACCGATACTCCCCCGGATGGGGTGTCAGCCGACACTTCGTGGAAAATGTGCAGTGAAAGAACGAGGCAACGTGGCGGGAGGCCACGTGAAGAATCCGTGTCGTAAGCCCTCGCCCTCATGCGTTTTAAATGTGGGTTAATGTAGAAGCGGGGGAGAATTTACCCCGACGTCCTTTCCCTCTGTTGTATATTGAATTGAACTTCACCATGGAGGCATTTCACTCTCGCTCGTAGCTCGCAGGGTTCCTCTCTGTGTGGCTCGGGCTCAGTCCTCTTCCTCCTTCAGTGCAAAAGAATCACATCCTCGTTCTCCATTCCCGGACGCTCGTCCTACCCAATGATAACTGCACCAGGCCTCCGATGACGCACTCGAGAGGACGTCCAAGGTGTGGCTCTCCTTGGAAGCCTCGAAGGCCCCCGACTACCCCCTCGGATTCAACTTTGGACGACTCTTCCCATACCCACCGCTCTGAGTTCACCCTTCCTTCTCTGCGGGCACCTCAATTGGGTTCCATGGCGATAATAACCCCCTCCCCCACTGTACTCCTCCGACTCCTCCACGACCCCCATGCCAGTCCGTCCAGCCCTGTCCCCTCCACTCGCCCTCCACGCAACCAGCAGCAAGACCCCCCAGCCGAGCCAGAACCAACGGATTCCTATAACAGGGAGCAATTCAGGGACAGCCTTTCGATACTGCACACTCTGGTTTTTGAACTAAGGCAGGACGTGGCAGACTTGCACTTCCGCCTGCAAACAACGGAAGCCAAGGTGGCAAGCTTCCTTCAGATTATCACGTCCATGCACTCAGCACTATTTCCTGACCCTACAGAAGATGGCAAAGAGGAAGGTCAGCAGCGTAGGTCGACTCCAGCAAGCACGAGCCAGCAGACGACGACGAACGAGGGTGGCACCGAGGACAAGGAATGTGGCGGGGAGATGGGCATTCAGTGGTACACCGGGCCAACTCTCATCGAGGAAGAGCCACGGCCTGAAGACCTCTCGCCAGGTGTTTGATTATCTAAAATTATACTTGTCCAGTTTCCTTAGTCTTTTGTTAGAAGTTGACAGATGATGAGTCACTCACTTTTTGTTTCAAACTTGATATATTTAGAATAATGGTTTAGTAAGGCTGGCTGGACTGGTTTCCCCATAGCTGGGGCAGTCCAGTAATTACAGCCTGCATATTTTGTACTCAGTTTCTCCTGCCACAGTTCTTATGGCAGCTTCTTTTATACGAATATACTTACTTACAAAAAAAAATAATGAAAGGACATGTTCTCCAAAAGACATGTCTAGTGGTGAAAGGGCACGCCTGTGTGGGTATATAATCAAGCCCTCCTTCTCAATTGTAATCATCATTTTTTTATCAATTATTTATATTTTATATTACGATACAATCGCATACCTGGTTATCTATTGCATTGGTATCAGAGTTGATCAGTCCTCCCTCCCCCAAAAAAAACCCAAAACCCATATCATAAAAGCACACCCAGCCTTCCACCATATCCCTCACACCCCATTTCCTTTCCCATCTCCCATAAATCCTTCCCAACCAAATTTTCGTCCCATAATTTAACCACAATAAATTAAAAAAAAAAAAATACTATAT